>VDFB02271947.1:0-22099 GCA_007258455.2 Sequoia sempervirens
CAAGGTGATAGCTTGACATGCCTTGGACCTCTTTTGAGGTGTTGCTTGGGCAATAGCTTATTCTTTCTTTGCCATCCAAAGAGGTATTGCTTTGGTTATGGCTTCTTCCAAGTCCTTAGAGTTATTGCTTTGTCCAATAAAAGAATGGAGGAGTTCCACATAGTACTGACATCAAGTTTAAACAAAGTTCCAATTCGAACCCTCTTTTCTAAAACCAAATTTCCTTTGACCATTCTACAACCTTCTTTACAAATGACAACACACACTTTAAATTTATTCATCTTCTTGATAGATAACATGTTTCTTGCCAAACTTGTGATATTGAAAACAACAGAGAGAGTCATGAATCTTCTATCTCTAAATGTGAGCTTGACCTTTCCACAACCATTTTTTTTATGAGATGTATTATCTCCTAAAAAAACTTCACCTCCATAATAATGTTCATATTTAGAAAACCATTCCTTGTGAGGAGGCATATGAAAAGAGGCACCATAATCTATCAACCATGCATCTTCACATGCATGCATAACATAACATGCAAGAAATACATCTTCAAAACTTTCTGAAAACATTGTTTAGAGTCATCTTCAAACGTAGTTTTCTTTTTCTTTTCCTTACAGCCCTTCCCAATGTAACCAATCTTTCCATAGTTCCAAAATTTCACCTTGGATTTTCTGGGAAACTTTGAACTACTTCCTGTTCTTGCTTTTCTCCTTTATGCAACCTCTAACAAACAGAGCACTCTTTACAAAATGCATGAATTTTCACCTTGTTTCCTCAAACAACAAAGCTCCAACTACTTTCTCAAGCTTCAACTTAGAAGTGGTGCTATTGATTGCCATAACAAGATTTTCCCGTGAATTTGACAAAGAATATAATAAGGTTATGTACTGAGCTTCCTCAATTTTGACATTTAGGGATACCAGCTTACTTATCAGGATGTTGAAAGCATTCAAATGCATTGTAACTCAATCACCATTTGACATTGTCAAAGAATACAATCCTTTTTTCAGAAAAGACTTGTTAATCAACGACTTTGCTTGATAAAAAACAACAAATTTTTTCCATGAATTTTCAGCAGTATTCTCTCTAGAGACGTTCACAAGTATTGAATCTGAAAGGCACAACCTAATGGTCAACCTAGCCTTGCTATACACTTTTTCTCAGTCTTCAACAACAATTGTTGAGGGTTATTTACCTGCCACAATAAGTCACCATTCACAATCAACTATCAGGCCTTCCATTTTAAGTTTCCATATCCCAAAATTCATTCTGTTGAGTTTTTCAATTTTCATTCTTCCAGAAATGCTAGCCATTTCTTTGTTCTTGAAAAAGATTCACCTATGCAAAAAACTCCCATTGAAGTTACAAGGGATTTTTATCTTTCCAAATTAGGATCAAGAGTTGATTAGGCTTTGATACCAAATGAAGGGAATGATGAACACAATGCTACTTATTCTTCACAAAAGAGACACTACGAAGTTACAAAATCTAAAACCATTCAACAAAGAAATAACGAATAACACATAATTTAACCTGGGAAACTCTTATGGAAAAAAAACCTAACGAATAATAACATTATTTAGATTGTATTCATAGTAAGAATATTACAATACATTAGAACCAAGCCTGTGCTATTCAGGAGATATTCAACATGCAGAAACTTCAGGTAGCAATACATCCACTAACTTCCTGGAGCTTGTGCTATTCAAGAGATCTTCAACATGCAAAAGCTTCAGGTAGCAACACAACCACCAACTTCCTTGAACAACTGATCAGCAGTTCCCTTCTGCAAAATCTGTCATACATTTTCCAAACCCAACATTTATTTTATAGCCAAAATCCAATAATCACTGTTGCAACTTGCGCATCCCAATTCATGCAAAAGTAGGATAAAGGAAAAGCCACCTCTCAAGAATAACATGCTTTAAAAGCAAACTTGAGTTGGAGTTAAAGCAAACTTGCAATGCAAGCAATCTCAGTTGCCACAAAACAAAGGATTAATGTATTGGATAATTCCAATAATTATATAGAGAAGTGCACTCAACTTTAGGTGTCTTAAGTGTGAGTTACAATGTTTATAAGGATTGCAAGGTGTAGAACACACATCTAACCTAACATACCAGCTTTACAAATCTCTGTTTGACTGCTAAAGATCTCTAATAGGAATTTTAACCTTTCCTCATGCCAATTGCTTCTGTTCAAAATCCTTTCCCTCTCCCTATTTTCCAACATATTCTTTTTAAAAAATATTTTTACTTTTGTCGCATCTTTTCACTGTGAGTGATACTTTAGTACTCAAGTCATCACTTTGTTGAGTATATCAGGATTATTCATTTCTTCTATGACATTTCAATGTTTCACTCTTGTGCATTGGTAACATACAAATAAGCTAAGTTACCGATTTGTTTTTGGATTCGGGTACCGGTAAGCAAATCTGGTACAGGATTCGGTCAAAAAAAAAATTGGGGTTTGGTACTGTTTGGGTACATTAATACAAAAAACATATAAAAATCAGAAATATATACATATTTGCAGCAGTAATTAAGTTCAGAATACACCACCATATTAATAGTCAAATAACATAGCAAAAATACGTCACCACTTTCATAGTCAAATATTAAAATATTAGTGATACTTGAATGTCATGATATTAAAGTTCAAACATAAAAATGTCAAGTGTTTACAATCAGCCATTATTGATCATTGATCAATCTGAATCATATGGGTCATCAAAAAGAGCATCATCAGCATAATTAGATGCTATATCATATTAACCTATCTTCACTTGAGAAGCAGCTCTTGTTTATCCATATCGTCCCATGCAGAAACTGTATCCATATATATTTAATGTTGGTGATTTGCTGCCTAGTCTCACTTAGGGTTTCAACCTCCATACAAACTCCTTTTCTATTCTGTAGAATATTATTTATATACTCCTGTGTTGCTTTCAACATTCTGGAATAAACTTTTGATTCTCATTGATGTATATTGCCTATCGGCAGTAATGGACAGACAGTAGTATGAAAATTTGCTTGAAAGGAACCTCCATGTTAAGGATTTAATATGTTTGTTCTTTCTAGATTGAGGTTGAGGGATCTGTCATTTTCAGACCAATATAAACAGCTCATTGCATGATGAAAAAATATACCATGTTGCCAATTTTTGCACAGATGGGGAAAAATGTCAAGCTTTCAGGGCCTTGAGAGGCAAAGATTAGGGTTGGAATGAATATTTTATTGTTTAGGAGTCAACTTTTGGTCAAAAAAAATTAAAAAATGCAAAAAAAGGCACTTTTTCCGCAGCCTGGGTGTTTTGATGTTTGGATTCGAGTCGGATTTGCGTCAGATTCGTCTGGGCGTATCCTAGACGAATCCACAGTGGCGTTTCAAATCTGCGGCGAATCCACAGTCCAATTTTCGTACCCTATGCAAATTTGAATCGTACTGAATCCGAATTTCTAATCCAGTACGAATCGTATCGTATCCAAAGGCTGGGAGCGACGAATCGGTAACATTAAGCCACACCTCTAAGTGATGTTAGTACTCAAGAAAGGATTGATGATAACACATCAACCCAAGGACTTGTGCCCTGTTAGCAAGTAAACTTGTAACTGCAGTTATTATAAAGATCAATGTGATTTGTCCAATGGGTAGTGGCAGTTGCTTGCAACAGTTGGAGAAATTGTCACTGAATGATTGATTTTCCTCTGTGTTGAGAGGGACAGCTCTTTCAAATGATAGGTGTCTTTATAGGTTTTCATGTACTTTCCACCAAAAAGTACAAAAGGGCACAAAAATGGTAAATAACAAATGAAAGGAAAAGGGGAAATCCTATATGAGAAATACAAAGAAAACCATCTATGGATACCTTATGAGATAAACAATGAAAAGAAGAAAAGGGTGTGCAGTGCTGAATGAAGAAATAAATATTAAAGTTTGATCAATTCGTGCATATGACATCAACAAAGAATGCATATTTGACAGTTCGCATCCACAACATGCAAGGAAAACATGAAGAACAGATTATGCATTAAATGTAGAAAAAACTTGCAATCCATGAAGAAGAAAATGACACAAAGTTGAGAAATATTTGTCTTATTCGTTTGAAAGTAAAAGCACAAAGTCCCTATTGGGTTTCCTGTACAACAGCTGTGTGTAGGGACAAAAAGTCCTTTTACAAGCATAAGGCTTTACAATAAATAGGTGAAGGCTGTTAACGTTTCCCGTACTTTGCCATTTGGACTTTACAAAATTTATGAATAAAATAGAAAAGCCCCAAAACAAGTGTACATTTCATAGCTCATTAAAATAAGTACATTACAAACTTTAATAAGGCTGACTTTATAAGAAAATATTAAGTCTTTGCATGATTTTTTGATGGCTGTTTGATTATCACAACATTATGTTGAGTGGTTCATGTGCATTGTTTGTAGATGCATATCCCTTCAATTCATTTTGTCAAACATATCATGACCAAAGTCTTTGTTTCCTTTATCACAATAATTGCATTTCTTTGCTGCCTGTTTTGCTTTATTTTTAGTAAACAGAACCTAGTCTGAAATTTGCATATTCTGCTTCAAAGAACTCATTCGAAGAATCATTTTATTTTACAACATCATGTGGTTTCTTTTGGTCCAATGGATGTTGAAAACACCATCACTATTAATATTAGAAAATACCAATGTTGCTGGTACAGGTATGGGAGTTTTACACAGATTTGGCAAATTTTTTTGGGGGTTGGGTTCATCCATAGATAAACATATAAAAATCATAAATATATGCATATTTGCAGCCTAAAAGCAGGAATTTAGTTTAGAATACCACATATCATCATATAATAATTAATAAACAAAACCACCATAAAAATAAAAAATACCACTTCAGTGTCAATTACTCAAACTCAAATATCATGATAAATATTCATTGTTCAATAATAAATAATAATGTCAACAATAAGCATCATATGGGGGGTCTATTTGTGTAATAGCAAAGTAAGAATGAAAGTTCAGCAAGAATGAATGGCTTTTGTATTTTGCAATCACAATGAGGTAAATGCTTTACAAATCACTTTTCTGGATAGGGATCCCATTTTAGTGAAAGTCAAAGCCCAAAAAAGATTTAGAAAAGAATGAAAAAAAAAACTTGCCAGTTTGCTGCAGGGTTTGTCCTGGGTTTGCCTGCATTTGTCTGACACACCTGCAGGTGGAAGACAAAGCCCTGCATGGATCCCTGGACAAAGCAATTCAGAACTCGCAACTGGTTCAAATTGTACCCGAATCCAGGGCCTCCAGGGGCTGAACTAGCAATGCTGAAATATACTCAAATACATTGAAGAATTTGTTGGGTTTTATCAATTTCATTGGCTGTTTCCCACATGAAACATAAAAGATTTAGAAATCAATATTGCAACCACGTAGAAAAATAATGAAATTTATAAGACATCTGACATTGAATATATAGTTTTTTCACTATTTATTATTTTTTTTAGGTACCTTGGCAGTTTTCCCAAATTAGTTCTTCAATTGAATATGCTATTAAATGATATTTGTTTTCTTATTTTCATGGATTGCAGTGTGAAGAACTTGTGGCCTATGGTGCTTCTGTAGGCAACACACCTGCAGAAGTTGTGAAGAAGTGCAAGTATACTATAGCCATGCTGGCCGATCCTCCTGCTGCACTTTCAGTGAGAAAACTTTGGAACATTGTTTGAATTGTCTTGTACAATATTGGCAGTTAGTCTTACCTGATTGTCTTGCAATTAGGTTGAGTTTTTGATTTCTCAGTGTAGCTTTTCCTATATTTATATTCTTCTCAGCTATTTTACAGGTTGTTTTTGACAAAGGTGGTGTTTTGGAGGAAATGTGTTCTGGAAAAGGATACATTGACATGTCAACAGTTGATGCTGCCACATCTGCAAAAATCTACGAGGTCTGTTGTCATGATATCAATGATATGATAAAACATTTGAGTGACCCTAAATGTAATGAATATTGAAAATCTAATGAATTTTTTTGAGTGCTTTTTGCAAGCCATTTTGTTGCCTATGTATTCTTGGTATGGTGTGCAACTTCATTTCATGAGTAAGTTGCTGGTAAAATTCAAATACAAGCTACACCTCTGTTGTAAGTGATTTATACATGTAGGTATAACCACATCCATTTAATTCTGAATGCCAGTACTTAAGCATGTGAGAGTTCGAGAAATTCATTCTCCTAAGGGCAGTTTTTTGCACTATTTAGCCTTCATTTTGAGTTAATAATATATTTTGAGAAAGGTGGTTCAGCAACATATAATACTGGTAGCTTATAAACCATTCCTTTCCCTGCCAATTCTTCAAGAAGAAATAAATTGGCCTGGATTAATTTTGTTTTGGTAAGAGTTCAAGGAATGCATTTTCTTTGCTTGGGTTGTTATTTGAGTGTTGTGTATGTAGGTTGGAAAGGGGTAGTTTTAGAAATTAAAATAAGAGGAAAATGGGACATATGTTTGCTTACTTTTCTCAACTGTTGGCTCATTATTTTTTTGTTAGTCACAGCTGGCTTCACCCAATCCCTGCAGGGAATAATTGCCAAAGGTGGAAGATTTGTTGAGGCTCCAGTCTCAGGCAGCAAGAAGCCTGCAGAAGATGGCCAACTAATTATACTGGCTGCTGGTGATAAGGTATGACGAGGACTTCTTGGTTTTTGGATGGTAAGGGGTTTTAGCTATTTTCAAGAATGACCAATCAACGATTTTCTTCAAATTATTTGCAGTCAGCATTTCAAATTATTTGCAGGTAATTGAAATGTCATCTCCATCATCATTCTCAATTATATTATGTGTCAGAACTTGAAACTTCTAACGGCATCTTTTATCAGATTCATTCCATGCTAGCTGTACTTTCCATCTTACCCACTATTATATTCCTTGTAGATCCAAGTAATAGTATATCTATCATATTCTTTCTTCACACGCACTTCATTCTAGTGGAACTACTTGAAGAGATCCTCTGAACATTATCTTATTTTGTTCTATTTGTACTATAATCAGTTCTCTGGAAATTTGCTATTGAGGCGTGAGTGAAATTTTTGCACTTGGAATGTAAGGCTTCTTTTAAGTCAACCTTTCTCAGATTTATGGTCATCTTTAAATATTCTTGGGTGCATATAAACTCACTATAAAATTATAGCTGGCTCATATCATTGACAACTTTGGCTTCCTTCATAGTTTAGTGCCTTGAGGTTTTACTTTTGCTATGGCAATAGCTGAAAAATTGAAAACTAAAGGATAGCTAAAAGCTCTGTTACACTTTGTGATTTCAAAGATTTAACTGTGGACCCTGTCTATACAACTGATACATATTGTGGCAATTGAATGGTAAGGTGGAACCGGAAAGACATTTGTTGATTTAAGATAGCTTCGGTCAGATATAAATGATGATTGCATTCATGCATCATCATCATTTATATTTAACCAAACTGTTCTTAAGATATAAAACCATCAAATAAGTCATTCGAATTTCAGATGATGATGATCGAAATTTGCAAATGGATAAATCAGAATTCATATTATATGATTGCTGTTTGTTAAATACTCTCATATTAGTCTATGGATAACACTGAATGGGTTTGGTTGTTAAGGGAGCCCGCGCGCTCAAGGGACACGCCCCATGAGCGGACGTGTGTCCACTTTGTGGAGACACGGTCCTCTCATGAGACGCGTCTCTCCTTGAGGCGTGTCTCCCACATATAAATGAGACTTCTTTCCTTTATTTGCAGATATTGAAATTAATTAATGTTCTGCAATCAGCACATTCGAATACAGAAGTATAAATCTGACTTAGAATTCTTACACAGAATTTCAGACTTAGAATTTCCATAGGTCTTTTAGGATCCAGCTCTGATAAGATTTGATAACATTTACATGGTATCATAGCCAAGTTGAGTGAATCCAAATCAAATCTAGATATCAGATTACTTAGAAAAATTCATATTTTTGAAAAATCGAATTCACATCACATTCTTCATAATGTCAAGTATGATCAGATTTGAAGATCGTCTTGAGGGAGCAAACAACTTCACCTCATGGAAATTCAGAATCATGATGATTCTCAAAGAAAATAAGTTAGACTCATTTGTGAAAGAAAACAAGGGGGAACCAGAGGATGATCCTGAGAAAACTCAATGGATTGAGAATAATGAAAAAGCCATGAAAATCTTAGTAGATGCAGTTAGGGACCACATTGTACCTATTCTAGCAAAACATGAAACTGCATATCTAATGTTCAAATCCCTTGAGAGCACCTATGAGATAAACAACACCTGTAGGACTCTTGCATTAAAGAGGCAAATCAACAATGTCCAAATAAACAAAGGAGAAACCATTAATGCATACTTCATGAGGATCATTGATCTAAGGGATCAATTATCTACAATTGGATATCAAATTGATAGCAATGAGTTAACACTAATTGCACTAGGAGGCCTACCAAACTCATGGGAGCCATTTGTTCAAGGAATAAGTGCAAGATCTGAACTCCCCAAGTTTGATAGGCTAAGAACAGACTGCCTTCAAGAGGAAACAAGACTCTCAACAAAAGAAAACAAACAAAAACCCATAGATGAGGACATTCAAGTGCTCAACACATCATCTAATAAAAGGGGTAAGAAAAACTCTTACGGGAAAGGATCATTTAAGAGAAAGAGAAATTCCCATGGAAAAGGATCATTCAATAAGAGGAAAGACATCTCTCAAGTACAATGTTTTAGATGTGATCAATATGGGCACTATGCAATGAAGTGCCCTGACAGATCAAATCAACAAGCATCATTTGCTAAAGTAGGAAAGTCAAATTCAAACCATGATTCTGAGAAATTTGTATTCTATTCAGCCTTATCAAGTCAAGTATCTAACAATATCAACAACTGGGTGATTGATAGTGGTTCTTCAAGGCACATCACAGGGTTTAGAGAACACTTAGACACTATGACTGAAGAGACTGATGAAGAAATAACAATTGGGGATGATTCTGCACATCAAGTAAAAGGGGTTGGAACTTGCTCCATCACATTGAAATCTGGTCTCTCCCTTCAACTCACTGGAGTTTTATTCGTACCTAGAATAAAGAGGAATCTAATATCCATCTCTGCTCTTGAAGACAATGGATATAGGGTTACATTTATGGATGGGAAAGTTCTGGCATGGCCTAAGAACTCAACTATAAAGAAAGCTCTACCAATAGGTGTAAGACAAGGTTATCTTTATAAACTATGCACTGAAGTCAAGCAAGCCCTTACCCTTGATACTTCTGATTCAAATGAAATTTGGCATAGAAGATTAGGACACCTTCATTTCCGTGCCCTACCTTCTGTAGAAAAACTTGTAACAGGATTACCTAAGTTAAAACCAACTCATGAAGGAACTTGTAAAGGTTGTGCCCTAGGAAAGAATACAAAGGGATCCTTTCACAATAGCTTGAGCAAAACCCAAAATATATTAGAATTGGTTCACTTTGATTTATGTGGACCCATGTCTGTACCCTCCAAGGCAGGCTTCCTATACTATGTCATATTTATAGATGACTTCTCTAGGAAGACCTGGATTTACTTTCTTAAGTGTAAAGAGTCAATAGAAATCCTTAAACGGTTCAAGGAGTTCAAAGCTCTTACTGAAAACTTCTCTGGGAAGAAAATAAAAATCTTAAGGATAGACAATGGGAAAGAATACCTCTGAAATCTTTAAGGAATTCTGCATGAATGCTGGGATTAAGAGGGAGTTTACAGTAGCCTACAACCCTCAACAAAATGGGGTTGCTGAAAGAAAAAATAGAACTATTGTAGAAGCTGCAAAAGCAATGTTGCTTGACTAGAACATTGAAACCTCATTCTGGGCAGAAGCCTCTAGAACTGCTGTCTACATCCAAAATAGATGTCCTCTTTCTCATCTAGATAACAAAACTCCTGAAGAAGCATTTATTGGCATAAAACCTGATATTAGTCACTTTAGGATCTTTGGTTGCCCAGTCTATATTCATGTACCCAAAGAAAAGAGATTCAAATTAGAACCTTCCGGAAAGAAAGGGGTATTTGTGGGATATAGTGAAACCTCCAAAGCTTACAGGATTTTCATACCCGGGCAGGAACAAATTGAATTGAGCAGAGATGTCATCTTTGAAGAAGACATTGCATTCAAAAGGGCAAGAAGTTCAAGTGAGATAGAAACTTATTCACCTAGAGTCTTAGACGAGGATCCTACCCCTGAGATTCAGAGGGAGTATCCTGAGGAAATACCAATGACAACGGCAAGAAGAGGCCACTTTGGGCTAGAAAGATGATCAAAGAATGTCATGTCCCGTTTTAATGACGTTTGGTGGATTTAGCCTATTCCTGACCCTTGTAGGCTAATATGTCTGGATAGAGGGTCCTTTGTGGCAGTTACCCGGTGGTTGGAGACAACACTTCACTGTCTGATTCAGGTTTGGGCCTCTGCAGAGGCTTACAGAGTGTTATTTGGGCACTTACTATTTATAGTAAGTCGGGGCGTCAGGGTTTACTATTTTTGGCAGGGCACCTGGTTCAGTTGGTTTTCTCATATTTGACCCAGTTTGGCAGTTGGATGAGCAAACGGTGAATATTTGAGTATTTAATGATAATTAAAATAATTATTATTGTGGCTTTATATTATAAAGTCAAATAATGAATTATTAATTAAATGGAATATTATAAAGTATTAAAAGACTTTATAATAAAGTGGGATAATATTATTTAATGAGTATTTATTACTCAAAAGGAAAAATACGCCCATTTAATGTTTAATGTCAGAACCCTGGTGGTTCTCTGATTCAAACCCTGATTGTTTTTGTATTGTTTTGCAAATTTTTTTTTATTTTTTTGAGGTTTTCACAGGCAAATGAAAAAAATTGCGATTTCTCCAGAAATGCTGAATAAATTCATAAAAAATAAATAGCATCCGAAAAAGCTTTGAAAATGCTCAGGAAAGATAGGCGCACCAATTTATTTCATTTCCAGACAGTTTACAAATGGCAAATACAATATATGAAAGGAATATGAATTTATTAAATTAAAAACCTGATTTTCTTCTTTTAATGGCGGCTGCAGCAGATTAAAGAAGGTACGGCCAGAAATAAGAAGGCTTCTTCAGCTCACAAAGTCATAAAAGAAGCAACCATAAACACGTAAAGAACCTGATCATCTTTATTCGCAGCAAATGGTACTCAGCTGATAATAAATGGCTGTGAGGAGCACAAATTCGTACACATAACAAGCAGCTAAAAACAGCAGATGATAATCTTTAATATTCTTCAATGAAACCCTTCAATACTTGCAAATATCTTCAGTCTTTATGCTCAAATACTGTACCAAACACTATTCCCGTGCACTGTAGCATTTCACTATTCACGGATCACTGTAGCGCGGCACTGTAGCGAAGCACTGTAGCGCGGTACTGTAGCGTTACTGTTCACGTTACTGTAGCAGCAGATCAATAACTTTGATTTTCTCTTCTCCAATGATGTTTATTTCAACAAACTAAATCTGCTCTTCAAACCCTTGATGATTCTCCTTCAATAAGCACAAATTCGACTTCTGTATGAAGCCAACTAGATGAGCAATCTTAAGCTGATCTTTCACAACTTCAGAAAGCTAGACTAAGAAGAGGTATCGTTCTCCAAAGCCTGGAATGACTGAAATCTGCAGAAACCCTTGTTTCTCCAACTCCAGTAGTTCTCAGAGAGAAAAGACAAATTAGAATAACATTTCATAATGGTTCGATTTGTCTTGACTGCAAAATATATACTCTCTTCAATAAAATTCGACCCAATGCTCTTTTAATTAATCATTTAAATTAAATGATTAAATTCGTCTTTTTAAGACTTAGGAGAAATCAATTTAATAATTGGCACTTATTTTAATGAATAATAAATATTCATTAAATCAAAAATTAATACTTTATTATAAAGTATAATAAATACTTTATAACAGGCCAAATTAATTAAATAATTTAATATTTCAATAAAGTGACTTTAATATAAAGTCAAATTATTAAATATTTAATAACTCATTAAATACTCCTTATTTCTCCGTCAAATCAACCAACTGCTCTGGACTGAATCAACTGAAAGGCTGTAGTGGCTTCCCCGACTAAAAAAAAGAAAGTTCTGAAAAACTCTGGAAGATTCTGCGAAGGCCCCAATGGCTAGCTGGGAGCTACCAAAATAAGATCAGATGATCCTCTGCACCACATGACCCTCGAGGATCGAAATTATAGGCTAACTCCTCGACAAGCAAATCATTAAAAGCGGGGACATGACAAAGAAAGAGAATCATGCAGCACCCAAAGGAACGTTTAGGGAGAGTAAAAGACCCAAACGGTTCTCAAGCTATGTTGCTCTAATGAATGACATCATAAATTCAGAACCCACCAGTGTTTCAGAAGCCTTCAGACATCAAGTATGGAAGGATGCAATGACAGAAGAGTATCAGTCCATTCTAAAAAATGATGTATGGGATATAGTGCCTAGACCAAAAGAGAAATCTGTTGTCTCTTCTAAATGGCTCTTCAAAATCAAACATGCTGCTGATGGCAGTATAGAAAAACATAAGGCACGTTTTGTGGCAAGAGGTTTTTCACAGAAGGAAGGCATTGATTATGAAGAAACATTTGCACCTGTTGCCCGATTACACATCTGTGAGAGCAGTGATAGCCATTGCAGCAGCTAAAGGCTGGAAGATCCACCAAATGGATGTAAAAACTGCCTTCCTAAATGGAACCATTGAAGAGGAAGTCTATCTAGAACAGCCTGAAGGTTTTGTGATACATAAACCTGACTCACATGTATGCAGACTAAAGAAAGCACTGTATGGACTTAAACAGGCTCCCAGGGCCTGGTATGAAAGAATTGACAGCTACCTCTTGGGACTAGGATTCTCCAAGAATGATGCAGACCCAAATCTTTACTTTAAGGTAATTAAAGGTGATATGTTAATAATTATTTTATATGTTGATGACCTGCTGATAACAGGAGAAGATCACCTCATTGCTCAAGGAAAGAAGGATCTAACTTCAGAGTTTGACATGAAAGACTTGGGCATTTTACACTACTTTCTAGGTTTGGAAGTCTGGCAGAAACCAGATGGCATCATACTAAACCAAGGAAAGTATACTATTGATATTCTGAAGAGATTTGGAATGTTGGATTGTAGACCCATGTCTACACCTATGGAAACCAACCTTCACAAACTGAAAGAAGCAGCAGCAGAATCCAAGTGTGCAGATTCAACCCTATATAGACAAATGATTGGATCATTGATGTACCTGGTTAACACCAGACCTGATATTTGCTATGCAGTGAATGCTCTAAGCCAGTTCATGTGTGAGCCAAAGGAAATTCACCTTATGGCTATGAAACATATATTGAGATATCTTCAAGGCACTATTGGATATGGTCTTCTTTACAAAAATAATCAACTAGATCTACATGGATACTCTGATTCAGATTGGGCTGGAAGTGTAACCGATCGGAAAAGCACATCAGGATGTTGCTTCAGTTTGGGATCGGCTATGATCTCTTGGATCTGCAGAAAACAGTCTTCAGTAGCTCAAAGCTCGACAGAAGCTGAATACATTGCAGCCTCTATGGGGGCAAGAGAAGCAGTATGGCTCCGGAAATTGCTTGTGGGACTCTTTGGTGAGCCCTTGAATCCTACCATCATTCATTGTGATAATCAGAGTTGCATCAAACTCTTTGTAAACCCAGTATTCCATGATAGATCTAAGCACATTGAGATCCACTACCATTATGTAAGAGACATGGTAGAAAGGAATGTGATCCAGTTGGAGTATATTAGTACAAGTGATCAAACAGCAGACATTCTCACCAAACCTCTCTCCCGAATCAAGGTTGAACACTTCAGGAAGAAGCTTGGTATGATTGAAATGTAATTTGATATTATGTTTGAAATTTAAAATTGTTTAAAAGTTGTACTAATATATTTAAAGATGTTTAATGTGTAAACTCTTTTGTCATGTGTGTGACTCCATGACCTTATGGGCTCGCTCCCCCTGTGTACATTATTGAAAGGTGACGATCTTTCTAATAGTGAACACTTGTATGTGACATTGTAAAGTGACGACTCTACAATGATGAGTTGAACTATCATGATAGATATCATGTGACTTGATATCTGTGGACATGTCATCTCTTGGACACTTTGATGGATATCATGGGACTTGATGTCATTTGAAGATCATTGTGATCCTTAAGAGATAATCATGGTGGATAACTATATATATCTGTGGATATGCCATGAATTATTATGGTAGACATCATGTGACTTGATGTCAGTGCACATACCATAATGAAGATGTGATTATGAAGAATGTCATGTGACTTGACAATCTTGAGAAAACATATCATATCTTCGATATCACGTGTGAAGGTGATATCTCCACTTATTTGATTTGGAATATCTTTCTTAGCTAAGAGGGAGTGTTGATTTAAGATAACTTCGGTTAGATATAAATGATGATTGCATTCATGCATCATCATCATTTATATTTAACCAAACTGTTCTTTAGATATAAAACCATCAAATAAGTCATTCGAATTTCAGATGATGATGATCGAAATTTGCAAATGGATAAATCGGAATTCATATTATATGATTGCTGTTTGTTAAATACTCTCATATTAGTCTATGGATAACACCAAATGGGTTCGGTTGTTAAGGGAGCCCGCGCGCTCAAGGGACACGTCCCATAAGTGGAGACACGTCCTCTCATGAGACGCGTCTCTCCTTGAGGCGTGTCTCCCACATATAAATGAGACTTCTTTCCTTTATATGCAGATATTGAAATTAATTAATGTTCTGCAATCAGCACATTCGAATACAGAAGTGTAAATCTGACTTAGAATTCTTACACAGAATTTCAGACTTAGAATTTCCATAGGTCTTTTAGGATCCAGCTCTGATAAGATTTGATAACATTTACAACATTTGTTAGAACTGAGAATTTCTAGAAAAGGCATAAGCAATATTCAGGCAAGGAAACTTGCTTTTAATTACGAGGATGTGTTATAGGATTCTGACATGATTTTTTTTTTTGCTTCAGTAAATCATCCATTAATTGTTGCTATGTTAATAGTAGAAAATTGCATAACAAAACCACACATTACATTTAAATTTTATTGTTTGACGAATAGGGGGAAGTGGTAAATGGTTTCCAGTTTATGGGGCATAAATGAGAGATGAATGCCACTAAACTAGTAACTCAGATTCAGTCACAACTAATCATATGACACAAGATAAATTGAAAGCAAGATTGAGTCCTTGGATAAATATGGGACACTTATAATATAATCAACACATTGCAGCAAATTTTATATGGATTATGAAAAGGAGGACAAGTCTAGAACAGGACACAAGCAGTAAGAGAATAAATATCTTTAGTTGTTAATTAATATGATAGAGAAGAGTGTAGAATTATGGATGAAAAAAGATAGATAGACAAGAATACATTGAAGAAATTCTGCATGTAGTAAAGACAACCTACACCAATCCACTTAACAAGAAAATGCCATGCAATTGGCATTTTAATGTCTTATCATGGAGCATGTCAGTTGTTAAAGTAAACTATAGGGCTATGTAAATTGTTAGCAGTGGAACTCTTGTTGATATCTGTCTGCCTCAGCAATTCACCTGTTTTATTCCTTTTTCAAATTTCAACACATATGAGGGATCAGGGATTTACGATCAACTCAACTTTTGGAAAATCTCCCCTCAGGTGTTATGCATGCTCTCTGTGTCATGCACAAAAATGTCAGCAAACCCTCACTAACCAATACTGGCGTTCAGATTGAATTAGGATCCTTATCTTGGCTATACATGGAAAGAAGCATCCTCCTAACTCCTAAGGTCATTTACTTATCTAATTTGAAGTTTTGCTAAGTGCCACCAGACTCTCAAATAATACCTACCTTGTTCACAGCATCAAATTAAATATGCAGCTTCTTTTTTAAAGTCTGGGCACATCATATAAACAACATGATCAAAAAATGCAGTTTTTATTTTCATTCTCTCTCTCAATGTCCAAAATTTCCTTGATATTTCTTGTATTGAATGTTAACTTATTTGAAATTCTCTTAGAGTTTGGCATTATACCTTTTGCAGGATTTTATCTGTCCTGTTGATCTTTTGGGTTGTCATGACTTATGGATATTAATATTATACCTCTCCTCTCTCATCCAATTTCTAACAGAAACCCTTAACATATTTTTGGTGATTAAAGCCCTTGCATGATGAGGTGATGCCTGCCTTTGACGTGATGGGAAAGAAAACATTCTTTCTAGGGGATGTTGGAAATGGAGCCAAGATGAAGCTTGTTGTCAACATGATCATGGGCAGGTGAATATCCCAGTTTTCCTCCAATGAATAATTGCAATTATTGTGTCCTATAGAACACTAGTTTCTGTTTACATTGTTTAATCTACGTTTCTTGTATATGACATGATTATTTTTCCTCATTTGAGGTTGTTAACTCTTGCATGCAAAAAATAAGCAAAGGTCATACAAAAGTACATTTCCAGTTGTGACCTTTTTAGGATGCTCCTTCTGCTGTTATTTCTTGTTAGTTTATTTTAAGTTCTGTTGACCTATTTTTGTCATCTATGGACATTAATATAAATTCAACTTCAACTTCAATTTTACTTTATAGTTTGATAAAATCATAAAACTGAGTAGAAGTGCAAAAGCAAAACACTGAAAGTGGGTTTTATGTGTTCTACAAAGCAAAGTGTCTTTCTCATGGATGCATGGCTTTAGTATCATTGTATAACTATTCCTTTGTGCTAGCATTAATATTAGAATCCATAGTATTGGATGCCTTATCATTATGGGTGGATATAGAGAAGAGAGGTCAGGAGCTTTCACTAGCTTTGAAAAGGAACAAATTGACATGGTTGGACATGCCAAGGATCAACTCCTTGTGCAGTATTTTTCTGATGATGCATGTCACCGATTGTGCTTAGTATTAGTATAATATCTTTCTACTTGTTTAGTTAATGGTCATCTAGTCGTATTTAGTTAGTTTCTAATTTCGTCTTTTGTTAACGTTCGTTTCTTTTAGAAACGTCTTTGTAAATCTATATAAGGAACTTTCGTTCCTCTGTTTTATAGATAACATCGATTATTTGAACATGGTATCAAAGCTGGTCTGAGCTTGTCTCCCTCACGGGAGGGCTCAGGATTTTGGGAGGACCTGTTGAAGTAGGGTTTCTGAAAATCGCAAGCTAGGGTTCGTGGTTCTGTTTTTCAGAAGTTTGTGTTCTTACTTCCAGAATTTCGTGGGCCGTTTTCTGAAAGATTCTGGGTGCAAGAAAAAAAAGAGCAGATTTGCAGGCTTTATGCAAGTAAAATTGTGGTGTTTTTTGATGAAATAATCTCAAAAAAATCGCGATTTGAAGGGTTTTTGTGGTTTTTTTTTCTTTTTGAGATTCGCCTCATTTCTATGTCGAAATATGGTTGTACCTGCATTTTGGTGGACAACCTCCTATAATATGCGATTTCTATTTTCATGCTCTGTTTCTACACAAAATTGCAAAGCTTCTCTACGGATTTTGGCTCTGAGAAATTTGCGCGACCAAGGGTTTCTTTTTCGTGACTGCAAATCGTGACTTCAATATGGATGGACAAATATCGAGTGAGATAGATGACTTGGAGGAGAGTAATATTGGAGGAGAGTAATATCGATAGCATTAAGACACGTTTTACTTGGTGTTTTTGGATTAAGACTTCAATATGAAGGGCGACATTGTGTGGATGAGTAAGTGACACATCATCTTGTTTTGAAAATGATAGGCAGTGAGGTGTGGTTAAGTGTCCCACCATAGCCTAGAATTGACAAACATCCAAATTATTGGGTACTGTTGTGGCCACAAGAGCTTGTTCCAAAACCTCCTTATGAGATGGTGAGATTTTAAGGAGTTCCAAAATTGATATTTGTGCCGGTATTTTCTGTAGTTGATCGACTATGTTGTATTGATTTGAAGGGGTAGCAATGGTTTTAGATGAAACTCCTTTCAATATTACCTTGGATTGCCCCCTTGTTGTCATGTTGACCAGTTGATAATCTTGGTTTTCCCTGATTTTTATGACATTGATCTGATTGTTGGATGTATCGATGTTTGGGGTTAGATCTATGGGTATGATGTCATTGATTTTGACGTTATCAGTTTGATTGTCAACATCATCATTATTCTCAACCGCAAAGATACAATGAATAGTTCTGTCATAAATGGAGTTTACATTTTTACCTTTATTGTTTGTAGAAGAAGATTCTCCCTTTTCATAATTTGGTAAAGGATTTTTAAATGCACCATGATCATTGTTCGTCTGATGTCCTTCTACGAATACTTTCTTGTTGTCAATCAAATCTTGTATTAGATGTTTCAACTACATACAATCATTTGTTTTATGTCCTTTGTTTTTATGAAAGTTACAATAGTTAGCATCATTCCACCAAGATGGTTTTACTTTTGGTTCCCAATTTCTTGCTTCAGGTAAGGTGATAAGTTCATTTGCAATAAGTTCTCTCATTGCTGATTCTAGTGTTTGTCCCAATGGTGTGAATCTTCTTCAATTTGATGGTCTTTGATATGATTGTGGTTTAGATTCTCCATTGTTCGGATTGTTATTTTGATTGACACTTTGATTGATGTTTTGGTCATTATTTTGATTGGTCTTTTCAGTAGTTGCCATCAAATTAAATACTAGTTTCGCATTTTGTGTGTCATTTGTAGCATCGTTGTTTCCAATATTTCTATTCTTTTGCCAAAACTTAGATTTATCATTGTTACCATAGTGATTTGAGGAATTTGTATTTTTTGATCCTTCATTGTAATGTTTTATCACCCCTCTTTTGACCAAGGCTTCTTCGATCTTGAGTCCATTTTCAATCACTTTCTCAAATGTAGGTGGACATTGTAGTTCAAGCCTATAGCTCATGTCATCAGTTAGGTTGTCAATGAATAGTTCCATCTTTTCGTCTTCAGGTATAGAACAAGGATATCTAGCAAACAACCGTCACCATCGTTTTAAAAATGAGAGGAATGTTTCACTTTTCTTTTGTTTCATGTTGTAAAAGTCTTTTATTGTTACCTCATGTTGAATATTAAAGGAAAATTGTGAGATAAATCTGTTGACTAGTTCTTCAAAAGATCGAATTCCTGATTGTAGTTTAAAAAACCATTCCATACATTGACCTCCTAAGCTTCTTGGAAATAACCTCATTAGATAAGTGTCTTTTTGTGCAAATTCTATACTCATGGTTCTAAATTCCTTCACATGATCAATTGGGTCCGTTTTACCGTTGTACTTGTCGTATTTTGAGAATTCATAATGTCTAGGAAATGGTATCATGTCCACACTTGGATGAAAAGGATAAGGACAAATGTCCTGTAATGAGTACCTTTTTGTGGTTCCTTTTTGCATATCTTGAAATTGTTGCAAGTTTTGCATTTGATTTGTTAGTGCTACTACTTGATCTATGTTTTGTGGTTCAGTTTTAGTTGCAGTTTGTTTAGGTCACACCTAGAGTTGCTGGGGCGAACATTTGCACAACTAACTTCTTGCAGTCTGTTCTGGAGTGTCGTGCTCATCTGCAAAAGTTTGGAGGGTTTGTTGATTTTTCCTCAAAATCGTGGCAACTGTTCTTGATGTGTCTCTAGTTATAGGGAGGGACAGTTTTGTTTCCCAACATTAGGTTGGATGTTTTGTGATCAGTTTTGGTCATTTCCAGAAGTTTTGCAGTTTTTGGGAGGGTTGGTGGCAGACACATCTCAAGTGGCAGACTCTTGTTTTTTGTTGCAGAAGTGTTCTGAGAAGAAGGGGGCAACCTTCTCTGTTATTTCTTTGGGTAGTTAGAACGATGACCATTAAGGGAGGTTATTAGTATAATATCTTTCTATTTGTTTAGTTAATGGTCATCTAGTCGTATTTAGTTAGTTTCTAATTTCGTCTTCTATTAACGTTCGTTTCTTTTAGAAACGACGTCTTTGTAAATCTATATAAGGAACTTTCGTTCCTGTTTTATAGATAACATCGATTATTTGAACACTTATGACATTGGACTGGCATGGTATGGGGATCTAATGTACATCTAGGTTGCTTATTTGCTTATGTTCTTCCAACCTAAACATGAGATCTACCACTTTTTCTCAAACAATATACAGTCCTCCCAAACATATATAAGCTGATTGCAGCTTGGGATGACTGTTTTTGGGGAGACAATGCACTCCTCCCAAACCCCTTTCCCACAATGTCCAACTCATAACTTTGTATCTGCTATATCCAATAGCCAACCCTCCCAAGCTTGGAAGAAATCAATCCTTTCATCAGGTATTATGCACAAAGAACACTAAAAAGGAAAATGGATGTTATATACGAATGGCTAAGCCACTTAAGATTTCATTCTCCATGGATGAAATGGAAAAAGGCTCTGGTTACTCAAGGAAAAAGCCTTGTTCTGCAGTTTAATGGGGGCTTATCCAGTACATAAAGCATTAAGGATATGGATCCAAGAAAAGTGTAAGCCAGATGGATGAAGTGGATATCCTCATTATGCCCATGGACATTTCATGGCCACATTTACAACATACAAGAAAACCACTAGGCTTTCCATGAGGACCTTGCTTCATGAAGAAATCTGGATTATTCAAGAAGCACTGGCCCCCAGTGTTCAATCCAATGGAGTATATCCCATTATCCCAGTCAGGATTAGGTTCCTCCTTCTACCTGGCAAACATTGGCAAGGAAAAACCTTAAAGAAATATGAAATGCTATTGGTGTTTATATTATACCATCTGAGTTCACCCAAAATCATAGAGTTCTAACCTATGCAGGGATCTGTGTAAATATAGATCTGGATAAGCCATTGCTAGACAAAATATTGCTAGAAATGGGTGGCACCGGATGAGAGCAGCTAGTGGACTACAAAAATATCCCATTCAGATGTAGAATCTGCGGTGAACATGGAAACCTTGCATATGTTTGTACTTCACATCCTTCCAATGTATAATAGGAGTAGGCTGAACAAAATCCCTCTTCTGCAAATATCAAGGAAAAGCAGCCAACAAAGCAAAGGGAATGCAACAAACACTAGAAAGCAACAAGAAAACAAAGGAAAAGTTTAGAAAGAAAGAAAGAAAGAAAGAAATTCATTCTATTAATGTCCATGAGTGACCAAGGCTGGGTTAAAGGGGCTAGAACATACCCCAGTTACAATAACAAAGAACCAGTGCAAAACTAGGCCTTAGACTCAAAAGTTCAAAACAAATACAATAAAGTAAGAAAATTCGAGGAAACAAAGAAATAGACACATGATGGTAACCTAAAAAAGGTAACCCCAAAACAAGTATAAGTACAAATAAATGTGTGAAGGGAAGGCTCCACAATGCTGTGGGAGCAGATAAAGACAACTAGGAAGGTAACAAAAAATATCAGTTGTTTGTATCCTGGGATGCATTGAAGTAGCCAACGATATTATCATTAATCACTGTAGTAGTACCGATGTAGAGTTTGAGAATGCTCATCCAGTGAGCTAGACAATCCTAGAAGGCAGACTGTAGTAGCACCAATGTAGAGTTTGAGAATGTTCATCCAGCAAGCTCGAAAATCCTAAAGGCAGGGAATTCTGCATAGAACCTTCTCTAACACTGAAGGCTGAAGAAATGTTTGTGATAGAGAAAAAACTGGTGATTTGAGCTTGCCCCTGAGATCTGTGTTGTGAAAGAGGGTTGTTAGAGGGTCTTAACATGAAGAAGAGATATAGCTATGACCAATAAAATAAGAATTGTGGTGTTGGGGAGTCTTAGCTGTAGTAGACCACAAGGATGAGTAACGCCTCACCTGTATGTGAATCAATATTATTCAGATGGCACTTAATGCCTCCAATATTTGTGATTGGCTGAAAGAAGGAAGTAATCATCTGCTAGATCTTGTGCCTTCACAGAGAAATCTATACCATAACATGGTGACCTCACAAAGAAAAAGAGCCAAGCAGCACAGATCAAGGTAGTGGAAAAAGGTGGATAGTGAATCACCAAA
>VDFB02271948.1:0-76786 GCA_007258455.2 Sequoia sempervirens
CTTGGTCATACAATAGAGTTGAATAGTTCTTTGGATGTTCATTTTTTCTAAAAGGGTTTTCATAGGGTATATCTATGTTTCATCTTGTGTTTGATTTGATTCTTCTTCTCTCATTCTTTATTTTCTAATTATATTTTATATGTTAAAATACTATTGAAATTTATATAGATTTGATTTCTAAAATATTCTCCTTGAAGGATTGATGTAAAAATATCTACATGCTTAGTTGTTTTTTTTTATGTTTAACTACTAAGGGATTCATGGGAAATTTTCCTAGCAATATAAACCAATTTAGATATCAATATTAATCCTTTATGATATGATATATCCATCCCAAATATGGATTTCATATAAGAAATTACAAGACGGTTCAATTATACAATAAAAAAATTCACAAGCATTTATAATGTTTTCAATATACACAAACTACAACTTATCACAATATAATAGATCATGAAAAGATATAGGAACCTTGCATGATAGCCAATGCGCACTACCATGTTCTCAATACTAAAAAAATGGTGATCAACACCACCCAACCATGTGGTACCTTGAGGCCTACCATCTAGATTAGGAAATAAATGTCAATATTATCACACATAAACACAACACAAAAGATTGACCTCAAACACAAAATCAACATGGTTTATAGAGACATAATTGGAAACAATCAATCCAGATAATTAAGAGGGGGGTAGCAAAGGCATGCAATGTTTTTACCTTGGTTCTCCAATATCAAGATAAGAAGTTAAGTAGACGGTAAATCTCTTAGAAAGCACCCAATCAATTTATGTTTCTCATTGTACAATACTTTTTTAGTAGTTGAATTTGCACCAAGTAATTATTCAATGCTTGCATCCATACTAATTACTTGCTCATTGTTTTTAAGGATTTGATTCCAATTTTATGCTTTCTTACATTTTAAAACCTACAATCAAAATTGATAAATATAAGAATTTACAATTTTGAACAATCTTTCCCAATTCTAAAACATTAAAAAAGAATTAGAAAACCATTACAAAGAAGAATTCTTTAATATTTCATTGTTGAAATTAAATAATTTGAAGAATCTTTGATCATAAAAATAAACCAAACCATTCTTAAGAATCTACTTCCTTAGCCAAGAGAAAATATTTTTCATAGCCTTCAATCAAGAAACCAAACTCTTAGAAAGAAATTTACAAGTTTTTCCAAGCTCTCTTTCCATTGGTCTCCAATTTTCTCACACACCAAGGATAGAACATGATGGAAATATAAACTCCCTTTTTCTATAAAGAAACCCCTAAAAATAAAATAACCCTTTTTCCCTTTCACACTTTCAAATACAAGATATTTCAACTGAACTAATATTTATAAAACAAAATATCTAAAATCACCCTTTGAACCTCCTATAAGTGTTTTTTTCATATATTTCAAAATCCTATGTAGAAAATTCGATGTATTTTGACTTGAGTGTGCAAGTCTAGGTAAAATCCTATATGTTTGATTGATTTTTCATATATTTCAAAATTCGATAGAAAATTTTAATTATATCATCAAGATGACATGAACAATACATGATCAAGGCAAGAGTTAATATTAGTGGGTCTTATATATAGGTTATGAAGTGAAAAAAAAATCAATGGAGGCATGCTAATAATGGCACCAATCTTTTTGGCATCAATACCAATGCCCTATCAAGATATGATAAAGCATAATAGACATCCACTATCAACATCAAATACATATTTCGTAGGATTTTGTCTTTGTATCATTGAAGGCATTCAAAGATTTGGTGTATTATTTTCTTATATTTTTCTATAATATTATCCAAACTATCTTCTAAATTATCATGCATGAGATCATGGGAGATTGTTATGGCCCTATATTAGGTGACTTTGACATTTTTCAATCTAATAAGCATGGATTATTTGTATTAGATATTCTATTCACCTTGCATATCCTAGGGTCTTTCTATCGGTCTCCAATTTTCTCACACACCAAGGATAGAACATGATGGAAATATAAACTCCCTTTTTCTATAAAGCAACCCCTAAAAATAAAATAACCCTTTTTCCCTTTCACACTTTCAAATACAAGATATTTCAACCAAGCTAATTATTTTCAACCAAAATATCTAAAATCACACTTTATGATATGATAAAGCATAATATATATATTTCGTAGGATTTTGTCTTTGTATCATTGAAGGCATTCAAAGATTTTCCTCAAGTTCTAAACATGGCGTATTATTTTCTTATATTTTTCTATAATATTATCCAAATTATCTTCTAAATTATCATGCACGAGATCATGGAAGATTGTTATTGCCCTAGATTAGGTGACTTTGACATTTTTCAATCTAATAAATATGAATTATTTGTATTAGATATTCTATTCACCTTGCATATCCTAGGGTTTGTTATAACTTTTTTTTTTAGATAGTTAATTATATATCCATTTTCAAGAATCATGAAATGGGAAGATTTGGATGCCCATGTGAGGGTGGGGGCATATGTAATTATTTTATTATACTATGAGGACTTAAAATATTGTTTCAATGAAGTATTGATGAGGAGGTTATATCTATGGACTTGTAAGAGTGTCGTCCATTATTACTGGATGAAACATGTAATTAGTGCTTCATGGGGAAGTGCTTGGGAGTTGAATTTTCTAACTATGATGATGGTGATCAAATGTGCTTATGTGAGGAGTTACATTCTATTTTGGAGGCTACTCACTTATTGTGGGTCATGGGAATATTTACCATGGTATTTTAGGACCATGTTTGGTTCCATGGTATTGTATAATGGTTATTTTTTAGATCTTCTTGAGTCTATATATTAAGATCTTAAAATTGAAGCATTAAATATTATTTTTTCCAAGGTTGTGTTGTCAATTTTCCTCTAGTATTGAAGATGGTTGACCATATTGAAGCATAATGGTTTTGTATGAATGTATGGTAACATTTTGTTAGTTATATAAAAAGTGGGCACAGTATTATAACATCGCCCTCTTATGAAATTTAAAGAAAGATTGATCATTTCTAAAATTAGTTTGTGAAGTATCTATTTATTTGGTTACCCATTGGTCATAGCATGTATTGTTAGTTAAAAATACCCCTCATCTTTAATAGTTTTGACAATATAATCTAAACCACTTAAAAACCTCTTACTGACACCAAAAATTCAACTGGGTTTTGTTTCTATGCCAAGATTCTTAGAAGAGAGAACTAAAATTCCATCATGGTCTCTAGTAATGTTTTTCAATCCTTCCTTTCTTGATTATGTTTAAAGCTTTGTTAATCTGCAAGTTATAAAAAAAATACCAAGGAAATTTTATTTGTTTTTTATCTTAGATTATTGTCTGACTATCACAATTCATTGACAACAAATGTGTATTTTTGCTTTATTTATGTGATCAATTTAAAAAATAAAATAAAATAAATATTAAATGAATATTTCACAATGTAAGGATTCTCTAAAAGTTTTTTCGATTTATTTCTTTCTAAATATTGAATATAATAGAGAAGAACACATGTTTCATAATCTATTAATAAGAGCTTCTTCCATTTCTCACACATAATAATGATATCATATGTTTTAGAATTTATCCAATGATATCCCATCTTTGGAAAAAAAATTGCATGCATAATTTCTAAGGAAAAAATATTATTAATATAGTATAAATAATTGTCATTTAAAGCTAATTCTTCTTGATAAATCTTAATTTAAAATATTATAAAATAAAAGATTCACCTATAACTTTCAAAAGAGTTTATTTATCAGTTTATATACATTTTATCCACCCAAAAAAGTGATAAACAATTACTTTATTTTAAATTAGAAAAATATTACTTTAAACTATTAAAAAGTTCTAAAACTTTCCAATGAATAAATATTTTGTAAGAGTCATGATGGAGCTTGTAGATCATCTCAAAAAAATTATATATCCTTCATTAGTATATCAATCTATTAGAAAATAGAAGTTCAATTTTAAATTATTCTCATTTCTTTATTTCAATATTGGTTGGGAAAGTAAAATGTATGTGAAAATGTCTTAAATTTGTGTCACAAAATCATATTAATTATCAAATAAACTCAAAGAATATTTATTGAGTTGACTAATAGTATCTAATAATATGGAATTTAAAATTCATATAGAAAAAATTACAAATAAAATAATTATTTATATTTAGCCATTGTTAAAAATACTAGATGAAACATTCTTATTCAACGTATTTCTATTATTTTATGTCTTCCCTAAAAAATTATTAGTCCAATAAAATTACATAAAGAAAAATAAGACATACTACCACCATAGTCTCTAAATCAACACTAAGTGTAACCCATTTTCTTGTAGGTGACATCATCACATATACTATTACAAGGAAATTTGTTGCAAAGAATCTCATTGTGGTGCACAAAATTACCTTGTTAAACAACACAAGGTTATTTGTATAGAAGGGTCACATAGTCAAAATAATCAATTGATATTGAAGAAAAGAAAGCCACATTTTCTCCAACCAAAAATACATTGAAAACAGAGGTATACCCCTTAATGAAAATCCTTGTCTTGACCATGATCTAGGTATCACATAAAATAATATGTTAAGTGTGATAAGAAAAGTGATGGAACAAAGGGATTTCATGTCACATTTTAAATCCTTTAATAGTTACTTCTTATTTAGGGAGAACAAAGTAATCAACTTGGATAACATCTAAAAAGTGCTTGCTACAAATGATTAATATTTATCCATTGGCCATTAAATATCTTTTAACTTTAATATCTCCATACCTAATTGAAATATACAGGCATTGATGTTCTTTAACCACTTTAGAAAGAGATAGCTCCTAAAGTGCAAATAAAATTTTAGTTTATTTTGGAGAAGAAGCTTTGTTGTCAGAATTAATTCATTGGGAGAAATAGAAACATCATAAAAACTAGAAAGAATATCATCAAAGGGTCTATCATTGTCATGTGTAGGTAGATTGGATGTAACACAATCAATAACCATCATGTCATATGCATTGCTACCACATGTTAACTCCTCACTAGTTATATGTTCAGCAATATCAAAAGCCATGGGTGAAGTATAATCAAGATGGGACTTATGGACAAGTGCAGTGTGTCTAAAAGAAAGGATGGGCACTAACCAACTCAATGAAAGAGAGGAAATTGAATACATCAATTGTAAAAGAATATTTGCATTGAGAATGCATCCTCATCCAAAGCATAAATGTCAAGAGTGTATTAGGGGTGGAAGGGTGATATATTACAAAAGATAGGAAATTATCAAAATTTAAAATATATGCATGTATACCAACCAAGAGAGGTGGCCTAGAAGGAGCCATATAGGTAGATTATCCAAGGTTGAGAGGTTGGGTGAAAGACGTATATCATCATGTATACCCAAAACTATAATCAAATTATGTAAAAAAAAATGCTATGCAAACCTTGTGATATCTAAAAGTGAATGATAAAATCACAATTATATCAAATTTGGAAACCCTACAAGAAGTGAAGGTATAGCCCTAAGGTCAAACCTTAAGAGGTGTAAGAGTAGAAATGTTCACACAAAATGTAAGGGAATTTGGTAATATAAACTAATTAAAGAAATCCACACAAATGAAGTATAAATTAACCTATATTAATATTAGTTGGAAATTGGTAAATCTACAATATAAATGAATACTCAAGATTAGTCACAAAGGATTGGGCGCTTAGCTATGGGAATTGTGATGAAGAATAATTGTCTAATTTCATGCAAAACCTAATTGATGATGCTCAAATATAATAAAATCAACGTGCTTGCTATTTGGAACTAAGACAAACCTAAAATTATGTGCAAATCAAATATTTATCATGTGTAATTGACCCCACACTCTATGGAATTACCCTAATTCATGGACCCCCCTTGTAACATTCAATATTGATGTAGTGAACTATGTTCTCATGCAACTAAATTTTCCTAGGTCTAATTGATCCCACACTATGTGGAATTACCCTAATTCATGGACCCCCTTTGTAACATGCAATATTTACGCTATGTTCTCATGCAACTAAATCTTTTCATGTCTAATATTTGATGACATGTAAGGACTTCTAGTATTGAAAAACACCTTGGGTAAATCATTGGATCTAGAATGTTGTGTTCTTATAGATTAACCCTCTTGAATAGACTGGCTTTATTGTAGTGAAAAAAGATCAAAGATAACGAGCTCATGCATGCAAGTTTCTTAGGTGAATTTGATGTCGATTAGATTCATTTTAGTGCTCCTAGGATGGTTCTCCTTTGAAGCATGGGATTTTTGAATTCTTGCTTGTGAAGTAATTATACATTGAATTATTATAAATACCATGATATGGTAATAAATTGTGCAAACATTTTTCAAGTTGGCTCATAATGACTAGGGATATAGGTGGGAGACAACAAAATTTGAATTAAAAATTTTAAATTTCAAGTGTCAATTAAGCATAGTGTTGGATTGAACCCAATATCACAAAATTAACTTGGGAGAGGAAAGCATAAATATCAAGGTGGAGAATGAATTTATAGGAGAGAGTTTAATGGTAGGAGTAATAAATTATTAGAAATGGAGAATTACAAAAATACTTGCAAATAGAGATGAGATATGGTCAAATGTGTGAGAATATATATAAACAAAGATAGGTAGAAGATTAAAGGATAAAATATTTACACAAGAATAGTCATTTATCAATATATAATTATATTAATACATCCCATTAAAATAGATCTAGAACTAAATGAAATTTACATAAATATTTAAATTTAACTATTAAAAGTATAGGGGTTCTTGCTCTTGCTCAATATATAGATTAAATGCAACATACATCATTTACAGGTAGAATTTCTTCTTCATCGCGCAACGTGACCTTGGTTGTGGAATCAGAGGACTCCCTCCTCTCTCCATAATTAAATGAGCTAGATAATGGTTTCTATTGGATGGTTGTCCAAAGAAGGAAGAGAGATCTTCATAAATATCTATCAAAATATCATCCTCAAGTTAAGGGTGTGAGAATTGCAAGGAAGGGATCAAGCAAAGTGTAACTTGGGAAGGTTGTTCTCCAAGGATAGCTTGGTTGTAACTAAAGTGTTGAACAACTTTTGGTAGTTATTGTTTGGCCCATGTTTATGGTTGTTGCTTGTTAGTTGGTTTGTTGTGGGTGAGATGTCTTTCTACTAACTTTTTGATGTATTTAGGTTTTAGGATCTCACCCATTAAAACCTATTTTCCCTTTTATAAAAAACTATTACAAATATATAAGTTTAATATAATATGAAATATTTAATTAATAATTATAAACTAATAATTATATATTATAATATTAAAATTATAGAAAAATTATAAGATAGAAAGATGCCAAATTAATTTGCATATCTCACTAACAATCAAATATTACTATATAAAATTCTAAAAAAAAAATTAAGATATACGATTTAAGTGAAGTAGAGAAAGACTTTTTAGATTATGAGAATGATTTTGATCCAAGTTATGAACTAGATAGAGATGATTTTTTTGAAAGGATCCAAACACTTGTACATGAAACAAATAGAATTATGGCTCCCACAAATAATTTATTGCACAACTAGCACTATTTGGTTGCCTTTATGCCATGCATGCTTCAAGAACTTTCTCATTGCAAAATGTTGGTGTAAATAGTGTCATTATATAACTATTTTAGTTGTCATCAACTTCTAGTTTGACCTATTCACATTTTCTTAAGTTTACTTAGGTTAATCTAGAGTTTTGTCTCTCCTCAAATGGTTGAGACAAGTGTCCTCACTTTGTGAGACACCTCTTGCATGGTCACTTGTCATGTGAGTTAATAAGTGTTCCATCATTGAAGGGTTAGTCAATTATTTTGTTTGACTTGACTACCTTCACCACCTTGCCTATATAAGCAAGGTCACATTGTACATTTTACTCAACTCTTGTATCATTCTCTTGATAATATCAATTATGCTATTGTGTGCAAGTGTTTTGTGAATTTTTCTTGGTTTTTTCTTTATGATCTTGGAAATCATAACACAAACCACCTATGAAATAAGCATTAAGATATCCATTCATCACTAAGATATCCTTAGAGGAATTTGAATCATGTTCTCCAACAAGAAAACCAAATAACCCAACCACTTAACCACACCACATTTTAGTATAATCTTAAAATTTCAATTATCTATCTACTAACAATTATACATTACAACATAAAATGTGATTTAAAAAAAAAATCTAAAAAAGGTGACTAATCAATTTTAGCATAATATCATAGGCCTTAAACATTTATTTGACTAAAATTTTTGTGAAAAATTATAAGATAAAATTTAAATAGAACAAAGGATGGAAAACTAACTTTAGTAAGATATGAAGACCTAAAGTGTCTATCTAAGAGGTCATTATAGTTTCACATTTAGAATATCTATGAGATATTTATCTGCATTTAGTAAAATAAAATTTAAATATTATTAAGTTTAATAATGTAAATTTATTTTTTATTATTAAATGAGATAATATTTATATGTAATTGTTTTGACTAAGGTAAGTAGGGAATTTGGAAGGGTCCAAATCCTTGTACGAAAAACCAAAGAAAAATAAATAAAGAAAGTGAAAAATTAGGTCTCAATCCTTTACAAAGCTATCAAAAGCCAAGGAAAAATAGGCCCAAGTTGACCAAAAACAACACATAAACAAAACAACCAAAAGTGAAGAACAATAGAAACCAAGTTGCAAAAAGCAACAATGAAAAAATCAGGACCTCCAAGGTCCCTCTTATACTATGCCAAGCCAAGAGTAGGTTGGCCTCTCATCCAACACTCAAATGTGAGTTTGGGGAAGTGATTTAGGAGGACATTTTTCCTCCTCCTTACAATAGTTAAGAGACATTAGCATCCAAATTCTCAAGACAAGAGGAAGTAGGGGGATTCCACCACAAAGAACCCATTAGCATGAGAGGATAAAACCAAAGAAGACAAGGTGAAAGGAGGTCATCCACCACATGAGTAATTTGAAATTGTTCTAAAGCCAACAAATTATATGCATATCAACATAATTATTATATATTCACAAATTAAATAACCTTTAACACAAAATAAATTTTAAAAACATCTAAAAACTTAAAATTTTATGACAGCTAGAAAAACAAAATATATTCGTATCCATGCCAATGCACAACTTGGTAAAGGGCCTTTGGATTATGGTGAAGGTTTCACTGAAGGAATAGAAAAGTAATGGTAGTCCCTCAAAATGAATGAGTTGATTTTGAAGGCCTAATTTGATTTGATTTTGTTGGCGGTAAGATATGGTAGATAAAGTGTGGGCTCAACTATCTTCAATTAGACTGGTAAAAAATTGGTCATTAGTCCACTTGACAATGTCTTAATATTTTAAAATTTCTATACTTTAGAAGTATATATAATCAATAAGAAATATTTATGTATTTTTTAAATTTTAAAAATAGGAAATAACATAAATTATCTTGGAAATTGACTACTATCTTTTCTTGCTTTAAAAATAGTTGGATGTGAACTGGTAGCAGGCCTATCATTTTATTTTATTTTCAATTATAAGCGCTTAAAATAATTTGGGGTATATTTCTATTAAGAATTGTTAACCAATTCTTAGCATCCTAAAAATGGTCACATTTAAGTAGGCAACCAACCTCCAATTTTTATTTCTTATAGTTGACCTCATTTGGAGTAGAAAATTGAGTTCCTTTGTAACCATGCCTATATTCACTAATAATATTATTTCTTATTTTTTATTACTAATTTTTATTTATAAAATGCATTTTTATATCTTTTAAATAAAAGTGTTACTTATATTAATTGTCAAAAGTTTCAAAAATATATTATTAAAATTGGATGGAAAAAGTCACGTCTTAATCTTGTAATCTCAAAAAATGAGTACCATGTAATTATTGCATTATATTTTGGATTTGCTTTAGTGTCAATCTTTGTCTAGTATGTTCTAAGATCATTTTATCCTAACTTTGATTTTTTACTCACTCTCATTGTTAGTTTTTTGTTTTTGTGTGTTCAACTTTGTTTCATGTGTTGACATGTGTTCCCCTATGTTTGTGTTATTATACTCCCATTATGTGAATTATCTAAGCACATTGCACTTGGACACTAACACAATGCACAAATATTGACACAATACAATTTCATCCCCTGATTATACAAATGTAAGTCTATTTTCTAACCTAGCAATAACCCTTCAACTTTCAAAAATTCATTTGTAAATTTTGTAAACTTAACTTTTAGAAGTCCAATAGTAACCTTTGCATATTTTAATGTTTATTGAGCTTCTCCCTCAATCCCAAGAAAAATTATTCTCAATCATTATGCAAGCTTAAGCTCTCTTAGGCAATCTAAATCATTTCCCAACACTCTACAACAATTCCATCATTCCAACCCTTTGTTATCATCGTGAAGATCTATTTATAGTTCTTTATTCTTCTCTTTGTTATTACTTAGTATTTTCTTGTTTCCTTTGGCATTGTGAAGGTATCAAACTCTTTTTCCCTTCCATATACACTAGGGTATTTCTCCCTATAGACCAAAGATTAATACTTATAGATTAACTCATTTTATTATTGTTATTCTTAGTCTTAGACACACATATGGTTTAAGAGAAGACATTATCCAATCACCCCTTATTCCATTGTTTGTTTTTAGAGGTCAAAACACCAAAGTAGGGGCTTGACCTAAATAAAAACTCCTAAGCAGCCCCAATCTTTCTTTTGATCCTAACTACAAGTTTCTTAGAGCTTATCTCACATGAAGGCTTGATTTTCATCTTCTTGTCTTTGTTATTTTTAAATCATTTAAAGTTAGTTTTTAGTATTCTTGTACCTCTATTTTAGTTCCTAGAATACTCTATTTATGTGTCCTTTCATTCTTGTGTGCAAGTTGTAGGGATTTTAGAAACATACAAAATTGTCTATAGATGATAGCGCATCATACTAGCATCTAAGTCCTACCCCAAGTTATTTATTATTTAAGCATTTATTTTTTGTAGTTTATTTATGTATCTTATTTTAATGTCTTCTATTATTCTCTTTAAAATCCAACTCTAATAATCTAAATAGAAGTTTAACATAGTTTAAACTTTATAAATTTACATTTTGGTGAACCTACCAATTTGAGACAAAAAAAATATTCCTCCATTTTATTTTTGAAAACAAATTTTAAAAAATCTCAAAGGAAATACAGGGCACTATTTCAAACCCATTTACATAGTCCTACAAGAAATAAAAATGAAAGCATTTAGCCAAATCATCTACATCTTTCTTCATAAACCTTCTCTTCTATCCTCATTGTGTTTTATGATGTATCCCATACCCATGAGAGGTTTTGTCTTTTATGGAAACCCTCTCTTCAATGAAAACTTCTCTTACCAGTAATGAGCGTTATACTCTCCCAATTGATGTGTGCTCCATGAATCTAGACTTACTACACTTATTATAGTGATGCTTAATAATTCCACCAACATTAAAGGTGTAACTTATCTGGTTGTTCCTAAAATTAATGTGCATGGGGTGCTTAATCCACTCCCACATTCTCACCCAATCACTTTATAAGATTTTCTTGATGAGCTTATGACTTCTCTTACCAACTTTCTAGGCATAGATCACACATACAACACTTTATGAAATCAACAAGTCAATCATGTGTATGTTTCCCTTCCTCCATTAGCTCCTATTTTTCCCTTAACTATTTGTCTCCCCTCTAAAAATATAGAGCATAATTTTATTGAAAAAATTTAGACTACTCAAGCTAAGATCTCTCTTTGGAAGTTGATTCAAAATTCACCTTCTTATTGTGGCATGCTTTAGAAGGCTTTATAGAAGAATATGATTTCATCTTATGTTAAGACCCTTGAAGTATCTTCTCTAATTGATTTCTCTATTCGAATATGATAGAAATCAAGTTTCTTCCATCTAAGCTTCATTCTTACAAGGTTTGGAAACAAAACAAGTCTTCCTCTTTTCATCATGGTTGAAATTAACTCAATGGAAATTAATCAAACCTTAATTGATAATGGTTATAGCCTTAATGTTTTTGGTGTTTAATTTTTAAAATAAAATGATACCTCTAATATTACTATCTCCAACATTTATATTAAGGGTTTTGATGATCTTAGTTGAGATCCTTTGGGAGTTATTTACCTATCATTATGACATGTAATCCTCCCTACCATAATTCATGTCATGTCATGGAATATTTCTTACAATCTCTTTCTTGGAAAACCATGGATTCACACAATGGGGCATTTCCCTCTATTCTTCATCAATCCATAAAATTCATCTATAGATACAAGGCTTTTATGAACATATTCAATACCAACCCATTTTAGTATTGTCAGATTGTCTACATTGATTTTTATTTCCATCTACTATAGTGGTCCATTTTACTTCAATCATAGTAGATACACCATCAATATCTTGTATCATTGACTCTACATCACTCAAATATCATTCTTCTTCTAATGCATATCTTGGTGATGATTGGAGCTCCTTAGAATTCACTCCCTCTCACACTAGTGAATATAAGATTGATTCCACTCACTTCGGCATCCCTATATGCAACATGGACCTACATTTTTATGGCGTTATCATTCCTTTTTTCTTATAAATCTTGTTATTGCTTCTCCAACATGTGGATATACATCTCATTTTGACAAAGGAAATGATACGAATCCTCCTCTTTTTGAGTTTGAATTTTTTTATGGGTCTAGCTTCAAAATTCTTACTAAACATGAATATAATAGAAATGATCTTGGGTACATGGGATAATGAGTTAAGGTCCTTGTGGAACCTACACCGCACCTTTCCACTACGATTTTAGGTTATTGACCATCTCTTTTGTCTAAATATCATCTTTCTCCATCCACTAATACCTTAATGGCTTCTTTTTGTGATTTACACCTTGTTCCCCAATAGGAAGGGTTAATTCTTGTTTCATTTTCTTCTAAAACTATTCAAAACATTTAATCTTCTTCTATTTTATCCAAACAAGATTTCAAATTCTACACATGACTTATTCATCATCATAAACATATTCTACCTATGCCCATACAATCCTACATGATCACTATCCCTCTTCCCACATTCAATAAATTTTCTAAACACAACCAATCAATACTTTGCTCATATGTATATCATTGAGTCCTAGGCCATTCCACCAACCAATGTTGAAAATTTCAAGATAGAATTATTGATGTAATCAAGATTCACAACATAAAACTCATCATTATTATTAAGAACAAAAAATAAAAGGACTCAGGAAACTTCATCAATTCCCTTCATTCCTCATTCCATTCTATCTCTAAAAAACAAAAAGCAACCTTTTAGCTTTTGAAATTCTTACCAATTGGATTTTTATTTAGTTTTAAAATTTTAGTTGTTTTTAAAATGGAGAGTTGGCAAATAGTCTTACTTTTGTTAGCTTTGAATAGATGGTGAATTTCATGGCTATGCGAATAAGCATGCAAACTTACTAAAAATAGTAAGTTCGTATTAGGGTAGATTTGGTAAGAATTTTAGGAGTTAAAAGGTTGTTTTTTATTTTTTAGAGATAAAACAAAATGAGGAATGAAGGGAATTGATGAAGTTTTCTAATTTTTCTATGTTTTTTTCTTACTAATAATGATGAGTTTTATGTTGTGAATCTTAGTTGCATCAAATATAAAACATTATTGATACAAGTTCCATCATTGCTCCTTCTAAAGATGCACCCTTCTCTTATTTGTATGATATAGGACATTAAGAAGATAACCTCTACCCAATTCATTCTACACTATAATTGTTCTTCTTCTTCCTTTCTATACCCCCTCTATTATGACATTAAAATTACTTCTATAGTCATATTGAGATTACCTCTATTGTTTTTATTAGTAATGCATGATATTGAGATAACCTTTATCTTTCTCCCCTACTTCAACATACTTTCTTAGTGTCTTTGAAGCTCTCTTCATCTATTGTGTTATTACCCTCTCTTTAACACTTAAGCATGTTGTCATATTGTGGGAACACAATTTTAAGTGCTACCATAATTCATATTCTTTGGTGACAACATAGTCATCTCCATCATTCTTGTCCTTTCCTATATTCTAGGGGTCATGGATAATATATCTTGGTGGCACACATCCTTCCTAAGGATCCCTCTTCTCTTTCTTTCCCCTTCACTCTACCTTAAAATATTCACATATAATACATGTCAATATTTTAAGAGGGGGCATATACTATAATCACATGCACAAACACACACTATTAGTGTGATTTTCAAATTAAAGTGCATGTAACACCCCTCCATTTTTGGCTCTTTGTTCAGCAGTGTTCTTCCTTGTTATGTTGTTTCTGTTTATGCTATGACTTTGGTACTTGGTTACTATTTGATCATAAATTGTTAAGCGATGCATATGCTATATTTTAATGTGATGGAATTTTACTCTGATGTTATCATTATGGCATGTTTTGAATTAGCTTAGCAGATAATTAATTAATGATGCTTATGCTTTTGATTATATTGTTGATGTTAGACTCGTTAGTTAGAAAGTCTGTATTGGTGAAGGGGACGGGATTGTATCACTCGCTTGCGAGCGCCCTAAGATTCTGAGATTTCCTCCTCATGGTGTGTTTGATCAATTATATATATATATGCATGTTCGATATACTCTTTGTTCGCAGGTTGACAGGTACAAGACATCGACTCCACCTGATTTCATAGGTTTGAGCGTGTCCATTGGCCAATGGTATTCGATTGGGAGATAGTAGCTAGGTTTTTCCTGCCAAGTCATCACCCTAGTCATAGTGTGTCGTCGGGTTTTAGTTAGGTTAAGTTGCTTCTATGTTGTTCATCTCTTTTTTATTTCATTTAATTACAAGTTGGAAAAGGTAAATAGATGGCTTTATGTATTTAAGTTGGTTATTAAATTATCTGGTTACAATGTTATAAATGTTATTTAATTTATTCATTAATTTAATTTAATTAATAAAATGATCTAATATTGGATTAGATTTATTTTATTGATTAATTAAATTAATTATGTGGATGTTTTGAAAGGAAAATTTTAAAGTTGAATGTTTTTTTTGAAATGTTTAAAAGCATTTAATGCATTTGGAATATAAATTCTAAAATAAATAATAAAGTCATGTTGAAAGCAATTTTGGTTTTAAAATTTAAAAATTCAAAATATCCCGAAAAAGACAATAACTATGGTGGATGGGATATTTTAGGTAAGTTGACTAAATTTGGGGAAGTTTTTTCATTTTTGGGGAAGAAATTGCTCTTAAAAGAAAAGGAAGGGATTCTTGTTTGGTTTATGCATTGTTGGATTTGGGTAAAGATTTTGGAAAAACTTTGGAAGAATTGGAATTTGCAGCTCAACTTCAGTCTTCTTCTTTAGCTGAAAATTCCTAAGTTAAACAATAGAAGTTGAAAGGAACAAAAGAAATTCTTGAAACATCTCTGTTTGAAGTTGAAAATTTCCAGAAAATTGAGTTTATGAAATTGTGCTTGAAATAATTTCTTCTTTTGTCATTTTTCTGTAGAAAAATTGTTCAATTTGTCTGTAAAGCAATGAATATATATATATATATATATTTTATATATTTCATATGGGTAAAATTATGCTGAAATTTTTTCTTTAAAAAAAAATAAAAAATTGTTTTACCCATAAATTTTATGTCTTTGGTAAAATTTTGGAAAGAGAGGAATTTGTATTTTTCTTTTAAAAATTATAAAATATTTATTAAAAAAAAAAATTGTGTTTGGATGGGAGGCTGGGCGGCAGCCAAAGCTACCACAGCCTCCCCATGGAGGGGCGTTGTTGTGGCAACACTCCCCACAGTATGTGGGGAAGGCGCAGCCTGTGGCTGTGTCCTCCTCCCTATGGGGGCTCGTGGCCTTTATTAAATATTTGTTTTGTTTTTTAATTTTTATTTATTTTTATTAAATTTATTATATATATGTATATTATATAAATAATATATATATATATTATAATATGTTATAATTTAAATAAAAAAATTATTATTATTTGTATATATAAAATATATATATTATATATATAATGTATATATTAGGTAGTTTTAAATTATTGGAATTGGAATTTAAATGGTTGATTTTAAGATTACTTAATTTTAACAGAGGAAAATGTTATTTTATAATAAAATGATTCCAGTGAGAATGAGTTTTTTTTTAATATTGATTATTATTGGGAAACTAAAGTAACCCTTTGATTTAAGTTATTATTGTTTGTCAAATGTTTAATAGTTATTTAATAAGGGTATTTTTTTTTAAGAAAATGAATATCCATTTTAATTGAAATGAGAATTTGTAAGAGAACGATGTTATGATAGTTTAAATAGTAATTGGTTGCAAATGAAATTATGCTAAGACTAGTTATTTTCATGAATTGTAGAATTGGGGGAAACTATAGAGATAAACAATTAGCTATGATTTGTTCTTACCTTATGAACTAAATCGTCTTAAATTAGAAATAATTGAGCAAAGTTTATTGTTAGATTGGATTTAAGAAATTCGAATTTTAGAAGTTTTTAATTTGCCTGAGTTGCTTTTAACCTGTGTTTTTCCTATTATGTCTGTTGGGCAAATGGGCTAATCGAGTTAGTAAGTCTTCCAGAGGAGTTATCCTAGGTTGGGATGTTTTATGTGCTGGTTCGAGTTGTGAATTGCCTTGGGTAGTGCGTATAGTGGTATTCTGTTGTTTCAACCAGTTTTCACAAACAAGGATGGTTTGTGCCTCCTTGGGATTAGGAGTGGCTTATGTGGTTTGTGCCTCCTTTGGAAGGAGTGGATTATGTGTTTTGTCTCCTCCAGTGTTTGGAGTGAGTTTGTGTTATTTGTTGCCTCCTTGGATTGGAGTGGTTGTCTTATCTAGTTTACCCATTGAATTGTGGTTTTGTACCGTGTGTGTTCTCGATAGGAGAGTGGCTCTTTGTGGGGGTCTGACACACAAAGGGGCGCCAGGGTAACTCACTTAGGGTTTAAGTAAGTGATAACTTAAAAAGAAATAATGAAAAACTCTCAAACTAATTAAGATAATGAATGCCTCTCTCATGACTCATGCACTTATCAAGGCTTGAGATGAGACGAGAAGCATAGTTTGTATGAGGGTCTGGCGGCTGGTAGAGGCAAGCCAGGGTAACCCGAAGTGGGGGTTGGGTAGCCTAGGAAGGTTGAGCCAGGGTAACTCATAGCAAATGATGTGTGACACTCTCTCTATGTCAACCAGAAGTCAGTTTGTTGTACTGCGTAGATGATCATTGTTCTCTGGAAGCATTGTAACCATTGTGTTAAGTGTTATTGTGTTTGTGTTTGTTTCAGTTTAGTTATTTTTTAGCCTGTGTCTAGAGGTAGATGGTCTTGTATAGGAATTCCTTGTTACTATCTCCTAGCACGGGGGGTGAGCCTTTAGGTATCACATGGTTGGGTGGAATGTGCACCTTTTTCCATTGGGTCTTCTTCTTGTTCGTGTGGACGAGATTTCTAGTTGAAGAGCTCGTGGATTCAGTTTTCATTTCTTTCTTTATTCGTTTCAGTTGAAAATTTGTAATTTATTACCCCTCATTGTTATCAAGGTGGAAGTTGTAATATGTAATCCTGCTTTTTGGTTTTACCTCATTCGGGGAATGAGAGTTGCAATCTTATTGTAAATTTATTGTTATCTGAAATCAAGTGGCATCTTTTATGCTTTGATGTAATTTATCATGTATGGAATGTATGTGTACTTAATTTATTAGATCATTAAATGTTATGGTTTCATTTCATATTTCTTGTGGGGTTTTAAAATAATCTCAGTCTCGTAACCTTAGGGGTTGTTGCAATGGGTAGTGAACTTGCATGTTATTTGTACTTACACATAAAAAAAAATTAGTTTGTTTGTGTAGTAAATTACAACTTCCCCTAGGGTTGCGTGGAGGGGCATTACAGTGCAGGTATTGTGATTCATTAACAAGAAGTGAGTTTCATCTATCATTATGTATCTTGGATCACCTAGAAACAAAGCACATTAGTCTAAGTGATCCTACATTTTTTCAAATATTATATTCCCTTAATGATACATCATATTAGTTCAAGTGATTCATTGATTCCCATGATCCTGAGTGATAGAGAAAGATAGACCTTGAATCATGCATTCTCTTATGATGATTTCTAGCTATAGAGTAAGCTAGATTTTGAATAACACATTGTTCCTTTTTGTGTGCATTATTTTATTCTTTCTAAATCAAATGCTTTATTCATTCTTATCATCATATAATATTTCCTTTTTTTTTCCTTTTTCATATGTATGTAATATAACTCAATTTGTATTGTAGGTTTTATGTTTTCTTGACATCTTTGTGTTACAAGTTTTTTTTATCTAACATGTGATTTTGTAGATTCTTAGTTTGAGGGCATGCTTCCCTCACTTGAAGAATTGTACTGAATCCTTTTTAATATCTCTTTATGATGTTATTTTTAGTTATTTCCATTTATGTAATTTATTGTAGTTTATCACTTAATGAAATCAACCTACTTAAGTGGGGCCAAAATGTATTGTCAAAATTTGCATACCTTGCCATTATCACATAATGTTTTTGGCTCATTTTAATGTCCATGTCTCATAGCATGTTCTAGGATCATTTTATCCCATCTCTAATCATTTACTCGTTCATAGTGTTGGTGTTGTGTTTTTGTGTTTTTAACCTTGTTTTGTGTGTTATGTGTTCTCTTATGTTTTTGTTATGCTTTTCTCTCATCTTGTAAATTTTTTTATCATGTTGTACATAGATGTTGGTGAGAAATAAATAGGATCTTATGCCAATTGTTAGGAAATTCAATTTCTATACAAATATGACTTCAATGGATGAGATACAAGGTTTGGAATACAACAACATGAAAAATATGAAACTTATATGCAAATCTGAAAACTGGGTTGCCTTAATATGGAAACACTGTGACTAGATCCATCATCTTTATGATACCAAAAAAATAGCCAACATATCATTCTTATTAACACCGTCTTATGTGAAATTATAACAAAAAAATATAAAAAGAATAACCTCACCATAAGATAGCAGCAATGAGACACAAATTAGCAGCACAAGAGCATCACATAACACATGATTTACATGGAGAAACCCTTGAAAGGATAAACTCCAACAAGAAGAGAGGCCAAGTATGCATTATCTACAAACAAATAAGATTACAATACAATCAATTAAATTCTCCTATTTACCTCAAACATGGAAGCACTTGTGCACCTATGAACAACCTCCTCATGCCTCAACCAATCCTTGTTCCTGCAATGAAACTCTACATTCAACTATTGCTCATATTTTCTACATCCAAGAGGCTAAATTTATATACTTGTTAAGGGGTCTAATGCGCAAAAAATGGCACTCAATAATGGATCTTCATTCTAAATGTCCCCAAACCTTGGATTACCTCCTCAAAATGTGAAGGACACGAATTTTGGCTCCAATACTTCCCCTCCAATTTGGGCACCCAAACTTGGGAGATAAACATTACATCAAATACAATAAATGATATAATACCAAGAGAAACTTGTTGACTCATTTCAAGCTCCCACTTGGAGAATACTAACAATCACTTATTTGCATTTTCCTTATCATTTATTATCCCATTCTAGGCATCTAATATGGGCAAAACAATATTAAATATTTATGTTCATATGTCATTTTTACTGGTGCTAGTAGAACCCATCACCCCTTATGAATATATTACAAACAATGGTGAAAATTAACATTACAAAATATTTTCCCAATATACCCTAAGTGCCTAGAGACACTTTCCAAGGATTTTGGAACCATGACATAGGATTTAAAAGGTGGATGGCACCTTAATCCTAAAATTATAAATACATCCATAGGAATCACAAACAACAAAAATTATTGAACCATGTACCATTTGAATCTTCATCACGCTCTCATGTTCCAACAAGATACCTGCAAAAGCAACCATGATAACCACTATCAAGAAAAAAACTCCTTACATCCTCCAACATGCCACTTACAGAAGAAAAAGGAACATGCCAAGGTGAAACATATCAACTGTCACTGAAACCTGCACCAATATTTACATGAACACAAGCATCAAATTCAAATGATAACAAAGTCTTTGAGTAGTTGTATTTCTCATATCAATTGGAATAGCAACCACAACAAATTGCAACTCATCCAAGCTAACCATACCTCAAACTAGGGTATATAAAATCATAGATAGAATTTCATGCCATCAACATACCAACCCAAAATCTGCAATCAAGTTTGTATATTCATCCTCCTATCTCAATGCAATATAACAATGATAAATTACCACAAACACTTGGCCAACTAAAAAGTCAGAATAAACACTAAAAAATATTGTGGATATAGATAGTCCACATCTAAGTCATCCCACTACAAGAAAATAAGTAGCTAATCCACAACCGACATAACTCATAGATCCAAAACCAGTTAAACATGACCAAGATATCAAATACATTTATCTAGAAAATCCCACTACATGAGTAATGTCAAAGCTGAAAATAGATCAGAGCATACCAAGTCTCCCTATAGTACCTCGCATAGAGGATGTGGCTAACTCCTCTATTACATAGTGTTAAGGAAACATACAATGATATGTGAATTCATAAAAAAAATATGTTACAACTCACCACTAGTCTCCGTAGCTCTCCCAAGTACCTCACACTCAAACATGTGATACCAAACATCCAAGAAGAATACTATGACTAAATAGAGAACCTATAAATCAAACCTTATCCTTGTTCTACACTAACATGTATCAAGTTGTGTAAAATAAGATCTCCTTCACTATTCCCATCATGAAAGGATATCAACATCTAACATTCAAATAAAATGAAAACATGGCAGCAATAGATGTAAACCTCTCATACTAAAGGTAGATCAAACCAATGAGTCATTCCCACAACAAAGGGAATATTCCCAAAATCATAAACCATTTATTCTACCTCTCCAAATAAGTCTTAGAACTAGATCCACAACTCAAGACAAAAACAAGGAGAATAACAAAAATCCATAACAATGCATCTTCTTCTTAACAAGTCTTTAGGATGTTTATATTCAAGACTAACTCATATGAGAAGAAAAGATACAAATAAAGAATGCATTTGTTATTCAGGTGGGTAATACCTCTCATATCATTCACTTTTCGAGTAGACCAAGAGTGGGATACAATAATTTCTTATGCGCACAACACCAAGAAATGACAATCTTCTCTTCAATTGCATAATGGATTCACATCCATAACTAGGTGTAGGATTTTTAGTATTTTTGTTGAAATCCTCATCAAAGAGTAACCATATCAACATACAATCCTATGAATAAGATATATCTTAGCCTCACTCATGTCTCTCTAGTCTCCATGAGCATCTACTAATCAATCCATGCCTTCAAATACAACCATGTAAAATTATGAAGCTCCAAGAAAATAATTAATACTCAAAACCAAAGCTCGAACAAATAAGACCATTTTCAAAATTCCAACTAAAGAATTAGGAACATATCATGACATCATGATCTAACATCCCCTCCTAGGAGATCACATGAAAATAACCATTCATCATCAAATGATGAATCAACATCACTATCAAAGCTCTCACTGAATTATGCAACCAAGATCTCCAAACATCATGATAACCATCTCCTAAGTGAATATCCTCCATGGCCCCAACACAATAAAATAACTCAACACCATGAGCTCCCAAAAGGTAAAGTACAATCACAATCCCCAAACAAAGAAGATACAATCTCCACACCTCCTTTGTCAATATAACCAAAAATGTCATTAAATTCTTATTGCAGTCTAAAGGAAGAATCCAAGAACTCCTTACGACACCAAAAATATTGTAAAAGATCATCCATATTTTAATCAAATATTATTCATGGCTCACTACACATTGTAACAGTTCTACAACTTAGAACCAAAATATTGAAACAAAGAAGATAGAGCATATTATGTAACTGCATAAAGCTCCCACTAAAATTAATACCAAGTTATGCATGACATCATGGCCAATACCATTGTCAACACTCTACTAAAGTGAGAAAAGCTTCTCATGCACCATAAACTATTGTTAAAGATTCAAATGAACAACTATATCAAGTACTCCCAATAACGATCTCTCACAACAATAAGCATACCAATGTAATACTAGTGACAAAGAATATGTCCTACCAAATAGAATACATCTCTTACAACAATAATCAATGTTCCAATCTCAAATAATAGAAAAATAGATTCAACCCCACATCAGTATCATGCAAAACATAGATATTCAGGTATAACATGTGGATTTCCAAGACTAAAACACTAGGATCAATGCTATATCTATTTTTTCAAACAAAATGACATAAGAGTAACCATAAATCAATAAAAACCCTTCAAGCAACAATGCAAACCTATAATTGTCTTCATCCAGAACATCACGGATCTACATATCACATGTTTTAGTTAACATGTGAAACATGTAAAACCATATTTTTAAATCTAAAATCCATTTAAACATCTAGGCATTCACATCAAAAATTTCATTTGAATAATGAAATAAGCACAAATTTACAAACCCACAACTGAAAACAAGAGTAAATTATAACCCAATTAGGAAAAACCAAGTTGTCCAAGAGCTTACAATATATGGAACACATCAACTCCACAACTCAAAAAGAGGTTAGTGGATTATCTTCTAGTGCTTTCATGTAACCAAGGTCTAAAACCATGAAGCCAACATAAGCACTCCATTCTATGGTTCAAATCAAGAGTGTTTCTTCATGTGACCACGATGTCTCTACCCATCCAATATGAACACCTTCTCATTGTACATGCCCACAAGCTAAAAGAATAAAACCACCAAACAAGAGGATACACACATATTTTCAAACAAGAGCTCCAAGTTACTAAAACATAACCAACTCAATAAAGATCCATAATCATGAGTTTACAATGCCCAACATAGATCACATTGACAATATCCATGGCTTCCAATCTCACAAATCTACAAAATAAATGTAACTTAAGAAAATTCATTGCAGCCCCACAAGCTTTCCAACAACCTCCAACTCCTAATAAATTTCTACAAGCTTTCCAAGCTAAGAAATAAAAAAGGAATACTCATAACCAAATTTACCTTAAGCTCTGATACCAAATGATAAGAAATAAACAGGTTCTTTTACAAATTGTTAGGAAATTCAATCTCTATCCAAATATGACTTCAATGGATGAAATACATGTCTTGGAGTACAACAACATAAAAATTTGAAACTTATATGCAAATTTGAAAACTAAGTTGTCCTAATATGGAAATACCATGATTAGATCCATCTTCTTTATGATACCAAAAAACAACATATCATGCATATTAACATCATCTTTGTAGAAACCTAAAAATGTCTCGATGTATCATATTGGCTAAATAACATCATTTTGTCCTCAAACCCATCCTATTTTCACTTAATTGATTAAATTATCCTAGCTATTTAATTAATTATGTCATTTTCGTGTATTAACCTAATTAATTAAATTGGGTTAATTCACCCCCTTTCACGCTAACATTTCATCTTATTAAATAAAATAAATCAAACTATTTAATTCAATTCCCTAAGTCATCTTATTTAATTAAATAACCCTAAGTTATTTAATTAAATATCATTTCATTGCTCCCCCATTCATTAAATCATTTAATTCAATGAATAAACACTTTATTCCTCCAGATCCCCTAATTGCATGATTAAATCTTGTTTAATTAACAATTAAACTAACTTTCCTCTAAGCAAAGGGAATATTCCTATGGAATATTCCCTATCCCCTTTTTGCACAATTAAAATTTTGTTTTAATTTGTAAATTTCCTTTTTTCCTCACCCATAGGAATATTCCAAAAGAATATTCTTATTCCTTCATCATTTGAAAAAGGGACATTTTCACTTGGATTCTTAAGCAAGTTTTAACCTTCAACCTATTGAACAAGTTATCTTTGACCTGTGTAAGTAGGTCAAAAGTGTGTTTGTTTGAGGCAAGTGTGAACCCTTGATTAAAATCCCATCATGCATTCTCATCCTTTGATGAGAATCCATGATCCATGCCTCTCATCTCCTTCATCTTGGACCATTGATTAATCTTTTTAATCTCCATCCTTCATTCCTCATTTGATTTCCTATAAATAGACCTCACTATTTGGAGACAAATGGATCCATCTTTTTCAGACCAAACTTATGTTGTTCAAACTCATACATCCATCTTTCAATTGCAAACTTATGCTATTGAATCTCATATGCACTTACACTCATATTTACTCACTTTTTAGCTTATCATAGTTAATTTTAGTTGCATAATAGCTTAGAGTATCCATTAATGGCTTCCATGCATCCATCTTAGTTTGTATATGAATTAGGGTTTCCATATTTTAGCTTAGAATTAGCTTAGATTAGCTTAGCAATAGTATAATCAGTGCATCTTTAGCATAAAATCATGGTAACTTAGCTTGCATCATGTTCATTTTTAGCATAAACTATATTTTCATACATCAATCACTATGGTTTCATCGATTCTCTTCCATAGAATCAACTGAAACAGGCTCACTAATCACAAGATTGGGAAAGGGTTGTCGTTTCACATCAACGTAACACCAATTCCAAAACAAGATAATTTTCAAATGGGTTATATTAGGAATTTAACTATTTTTGTGTAGTTTGTAACTTTCAATTTCAATTAAATGCTTAGTTTAATTTTTCAATTTGAATGATCTTTTTTATAGATGTAGGTTTGTTTGGAGAATTTATGCTTTGATTCATCATGAGTCAAGCGTAATCGACCCTTACTAGCACTTCCTCATCTCATATTTTGGTGCTAGAAGGAGGGAAAAAGGGCAAACCATTAACAATTTTTGGATCAAATTTTGTTTGTTTGTTGTTTTACAGATTGCAATGACGCTCAAATCTCAAATAGCGACGCCCTTTGAAGAGCATCGCCATATAGCAACACCATCCCAATTTGAAATCTCGATGCCAAATAAATGCACCCATGCTAATTTAAATCTGGTGAGGCATTTTAATCTAGAGGTATCAAAAAGTGAAAACTTTGACGCTGACAAATTTCAAAACACGACTCTAACACAAGCAGCGATGCCGAGAAAAACTATGACACTATCGTTCTCACTGTCTTTGTTGCAGAGCGATGCCCATTTTCATTAGAGTGACACTCATACTTTGAACTACGACGCTACCGTGTTCAGCGACGCTCAACCAGGGTAAGAAATTTTATGTTGTTTTTTCGACATGTGATTTCTGATGCATGTCTGACTGTGTTTTGGTTGTTAAACTAACAAGGTTTTGCAAGTTTAAAGACATGGATCGAAAGTGAATTTAAAGCTTTTCTATCTTAAAAATTCTATAATTGTAACAAGCGTTTGACGCTTTGGAGAAATTATAACCTAGTTTTATGCTTTCTACTTTCTGCTTTAGGAAACACACTAAATTTCAATTGGGTTTAAAATGAACGCTCAAAGTTGGATAAAATTGAACCTTCACATCATCATTTTATTTGGGGCTTAAAATTGAACAAGGCAACTTCATTTTTCAATTGGTGCTTAAAACGAACTCATCATTGCTTTGAAGGGTTAAAATTTACAACTATTTGCTATGTTTTGTGATTTTCAACGTTGTTAGTGGATGTGTATGCAATTATCTCACACCATTTAGTGATCTTGATAAACATAAACATTCTCTAACACTTTGCAAAATCACCTACATCTTTCAATTTGGATTAAAACTGAATCCTCATGCTAGTGTGAGAAAGAGACATTGTGTGTGTTCCCTCCTTGCACTTTACGTGAATTGGGCAGTTGAACTACAAGTGTACTCCCTCGCTTTTGTTACCTTTAGAGGGGCCTGCCTAAGAAAAATTTGAAGGTGACTCCAACCGGTTTTTCACTCGGGCCAATATATAAATGGATAAGACTAAATTGTCAAGTCCTCATGGTATGTAGGCCTTAGTCATACAATGTCTTTCAAAACGGGGTACTACTGTAAAAAGTATAAGAGCCCCTAGTAGGATTGATTAAATCCTTTAGTGGCTTGTTGGATGCTCACAAGGTGTCATGTCCTTGATTACCCAAACTAAGAACCAATTTGTTTAGAAGCCAAAATCCTAAAATATTTGTCGGTGCAAGAATGGTCGATTTGAAGTCGCCCCACATTTGTACTATTCAATTGTAGAAACAAAAAAAATCCTTTTAATCTTCAAATTTTAAGGATATTGAGATTTGGTGGTCCCAAGAAGTGTGTGTCATGGAGGGGAGCCAATGTCGCCAAATCTCTAACTGTTCACATTGTCTAGTGTTTGGAGAAATCCGAGTGGGGACTCAACAAATATGGCCATTTCTATCCTAGGATTGTAAATGATTGTGAGTCAGTTTGACACTTTGCTTGGTTTCAAAACGATACAAAAACAAACATTCACTATCTTCCTCAAAATTTCAAATACTTTAGCCTAAATATGGATGCCTCTTAAAAAATCCTTGATATTGTTGCTTTCCCTAAGGATTTATCCTTAGAGATTTCTAAATATCAAACTCCATATTTTCCAAAGACAACATAGGAAATTATGGCTTTGACCTCATGATTCTGACAGAATGGACATTGTGAGAGTTATGATGTTTTTGACATAAACATTTAGTTTGGAAACATAATCAAGACAAGTGTTTGTGGTAAAAGAAACTCACTTAAGAAAGATAAATTGACACAAATTGAACCCCACATGACCATTTGGCATTTGATCGCTCTGATTGCACAACAAAACCTTACGTTCGCTATCATACAAGGAAACACATTGCAAACATTGAGTCCAAAATCATTGGGTCCTATTTCCAAGAAACATTTGAGTTCTTAGGGTTTGATCACTTTAGAGGTATAGCATTTTTCTCACTACCTTGGTCTTGCAAAACAAAGGTTCACTCTAGGTCAAAATTGGGTCAAAAATTTCATTCACCCCTTCATCAAAAATCCAAATTTCACTTCACCAAACTTTGCAAAAAATTTGAATACGCCAAACACTTTTTGAATTGAACATCTATCAAACTAACCCCTAACTTAGGTACTTGGTATGTGAAATGAATCCTTTTCCATGCATTTAGTTAAGTTAGTTATCATCTTTGAACTAGTTTATCTTGAAGGTCATGAGTCTACCCTAAAGATTTCCAAGTTCATAAATATCCTTTATCCTAACATCCAAACATCAAACTCAAACTCAAGTAAAAAGTGTTGTCCCAAAACATTTGTAAAGATCACTTTCCATATCATTCACCTTTCCATCTCCCATTATCACCATTTCTCCAAAAAATCTTAGAACGTCCCTCTTACCTAGATTTGAGTCAACTAGAGAGTTCAAACATTACAAATTTTAACACAACTCTCCCATCATTGACCCACAATCTATGGTTACAACAAGATCACAACACAAAGAATCATGGAGAAAACCAAAGTCTCATCTATCATTAGTGATCCCAATCCTCAAGAATTCAATCCAAGGAGTTATTCTACCCCCTCACAAAAACCATCATCTCCATTAGGGCCATATGAGATAGAAGATGTTATGAACAATTGATTTGGACTTAATAAAGAAGAAATCATGGAACATTAAGCCTTAGGAAACGTGGCTCTAATTTCCCCATCATTTGTTGCACAATCATTGACACAAGACTTGACTTCATCTACGATTCAACCAACTCCATCCCTTGTGTCAAGTCAACCCTTAACATCTGGTTTTGCAACTTGGCTAGGAACCAACCTTGGTCTCACTTCATTTCTAGGAACAAACACAACTTTGGGTATTCACAAAAAGACCATTCCATTAACCACAAACCTTCCCCAAGACACAAGTTGGGTACCAACATTTGGAACACCACTTACATTCCATGATGCCACAACAATCTCGACATTTCAAGTGCAACCATCTTCATCCATCATCACAAATACCCCAAATATGCCTAATGTTACACGAGGTAATGTGAACCAAGTGCCTCAAGTAGGACAACAAGGGAAAGTTAACACTCTCACGCAAATTCAACCCTTGACAAGTGGTTCTAGAAACCCCATTGACACATCAAAAAAAGTGGTTACCTAAGCTACTCAAGTCAATCCACCATCCACAACAAACCCATCTATCATCAACCCCAATCAAAACAACACCTTGGTTACAAATCCCATCAACCAAGGTAATACCTTGGTCACACCTCAAATACAACAAGGGAACCTTTTTAATCAATGGACTCAAGGTCCTATTATGTCATTACCATCACAAAATCTAATGGAATCATCCTTATCATTTCCCACAGTCCCCTTTACAATGCAAAATCAATTGGGACCTCAAACTTACATTCCTCCACCTCCATCTACCATCTTACAAGGGATGTTAAATCAAGGGAACCCTCCACCTCTCATCAGCAATCTGCTACCCACTCGGAACATCAACACTCACAATCCATCTCAGATATCCCAACAATCACCTGATCCTACATTGCAAGCACATGCCTTAGCTTTACATAAAGCACAACAGGCTTATCAACAAGTCGTCCAACAACGACAACAACATCAAGCAACCTTAGTAGCACAACAACAACATCAAGCATACTTAATAGTGCAACAACAACAACAAGCTCAACAAGCCACCTTAGTAGTGCAACAACAAGTCTAGCAAGCCTCCTTAGTAGCGCAACAACAACAAGATCAACTAGCCGCCTTAGTAGTGCAACAACAACAAGAATCCCAACAAGGCTCCTTAGTTGTGCAACAACAACAAGCCTTACTAGCTCAACAGTATGCCCAACAACAACAACAAGGTTTCTACTATAACCCTCAACATAACATTGTCAATACAAACGTGCTAGGAACATATACATCAACACCTCAATCACCACAAAATCTCACACCACCATACACCCCATACAACACTTTATCATATCAAAATCCTGCATACAACCCATCCGTCATCCCAACATACGTTCCTCCACCAAACCCGCAAGACGATCTAGCATCAAAACTTAAGGTGTTGTCACAAGAAATTCAGGATTTTCAGATGGGAAAGACAAAGAAGCCACATACACATAACTTATATCCCTATCCATTCGATTAAAACATTGCAATGGTACCGTTTCTTCCCAGTTTTGAAATCCCCAAATTCGATAAATACAAAGGGAGGGGAAATCCTATAGACCGCATCAAAGAATTCAACGTCATGTGTATGGAGGTTTCCTACAATGATTCCTACTTAATGCACCTCTTTCTATGAAGTTTGATAGGCTCAGCCATGGACTGGTTTTCTCAATTGCCTCCAAGTATTAAAAAAATTTGAAGAAATCATTGAAAAATTCATCAATCACTTCTCCTTTAATCTTGACATGGATGTAATCCTAGAAGATTTGTACACTCTTAGACAGAACAAGGGAGAATCTTTTTCCAATTTCTTGCAATGGTGGAGACAAAGAGCTAGTAAAAGCAAGTGGCCACTTCTCGATGAACAACAAGTGGGCATTATCATAGCAAATCTAGACCTTGATTTTTTTTCCACTTGAAAATGCAGTGCATCAAATCTTATGACGAGCTTGTCCCTAGAGCCCTTAACATCGAGAGGGCTCTAATCTCACAAGGAAATACAAAATCCTACAAAGACAATCTTCCATCCACTAGTTATAATGACACTCCCCATTGTTGGGCCAAGAACAAAAATATTACTAGTGTTGGTGTTGTTGATGCAAAGGTGGTCTTAACTGCTCCTAGACAAGAAAACACCCAACCCATGAACACACAACAACTATATGCACAACCACCAAACAATCAACCAACGATCAATGCTACAAACACTCAACGCTAACAAAAAAGAACAAATAGTGCTCCTAAGCAACAATTCACTCCCTTAGGGGAACCTATGGAGGATATATTGAAGAAGTTGATACAGTCTAACCTTATCACACTCCCAGATTTCTCAAACTATCAAGAGCCACAAATTAAACCTCGTAGCTATTGAGAAGATTACTTTTGTGAATTTCACCGGTACAAAGGTCATAGCACACAAAAAAAAATTAGGCTCAAAAATCTAATAGATGATCTTATTGAACAAAGAGACATTGAAGTTGATCAAAAATTTGGGAATGAAAATCTGAAAATTTATACTATCCCTATGCTTGATCATGGAAAAACAAAAGATTCGATAAAGGCATCAACTTCAAACAATACCTAGGATACCACATTGGGACATGTTTACGCTATTTATGAGGAATCAAAAATGTACCAAGATACTATTTTAAAACAAAGTGCAAACCCATCAACAGTGTTTAGCACTATTTTATATTGTAATGACATCAAGTGGATATCAAATTGTGATATCTCTCCTACATATGACTCAATTTTTGGGAATGTTGAAGAAGTTCCAAATGAGACAAAAATATCCCTTATTATACCCATACCCATAAAATGTTGCGAAGAGTCTTTTACCGATGATATATCATCCACCCAAGGATCATGTCAAGAGGAGGCTCTTGAGGATAATGAAAGTTATTCTGAATCGAGTCAGGATCAAGAACCCCTATCCCCAAAATTTCACCAAGAGCTAAGGGACATCTTCTAAACCATTTTAAACTCCGATGTCCCCGATATCACTCCTAAGATGTTTCTTTCGGATGGACACATAGACATTCTTCATCCAAAACATGAGTCTCCCACTCTTGATATTCCTACACAAGAGTAAGCAATAGTCGAGACTCTTGATTCTTACAGTGATTGTGCATCATCAACATCTTTTGAGTTAGCATCAACATCTTTTGAAGCAGTATCAATAGAAAACGATGTCATAGAACCAAAGAAAATAGTTCATATTCCTGAACAACAAGAACCCATAGCAATATCATGTGTTCATGACAAATCATATTCAATGGCTATGAATCAGAGGATTCATTATCAGGGAAAAGGATTAGGTATTGATAATACCTTCACAACGTCGGGGGAAATCTTGTCTACAACAAACATCAACATATGGGGCACGAAGAATCCTTATGATGAAAATTTTGTCAACACTACAACTAGTTGTATCATGAGTTGGCATTCACCCATCATCTCATACAAAAATTGGGAACAACGTAAAAAGAAGAATTCCTATCAAAGCAAGGTGAAGATCATCAAAGAAAATGAAGCAATAAAGAAAAAAGGACAAAGCAAATACAAATGGATACTAAAGAAAACTAAAGAAAATCATCCCTCAAAAACTCCATTAGTCAAAGAAAATATGGGGAAAAATCAAAAAGGGAAATGTATCCATCAAAAGTGTCCTCAAATACAAAAGCAGGCTTCTTAAGCAAGGAACAAAGTATATCCAATGGTTGGTCCTAATTCCACATAAACCTCCATTCCCATCCATCATTGTTCATCTTCCCAAGTTTGGAGAGTCAAAGGTTCCAAACTATCGACCAATCCATCTCATATTCCTTCTTACATGATACCGTCCACTCCATTCACAATATCTAATTGTCGCATTGACCGTGTGTTGGTAGCTACTCTTCATCATAAGGACTTTAAAGGTACCATATCACAATGTGCACACATAGATAAGGTTAATTCTGGTATCCATAAGGTAGATCAAAATTCTTCAAGGTTGTATTCAAGTGCTCATATCTTAGCAAAACAGCTTCTTCAAGCAGGATATCATTGGCATGTTATGACAGTGGCCTCCACATCAATAGCACCAGGTGGTTCAACATGAGGCCAACATCTCTGGAAAATCTCAAAAAATACAAAAAAATAAAAAATGATAAAAATCCAAAAAAATAAGAAAAAGGATTGAAAATAGTAAAAATAAAAATTGTCATCTAGTGAAAACCACTACGACGGCGCTTTGGGAAAGTACTATGATGAAAACTTGGAAAACATGCATCATGAGTAGAATCGAACATCTATATGATCCGTCCCAAACAAACACATCTCATACTTGTCATGATAAATCCAATGTTCCCTCCATCCATCCAATCCAACTTTATCTAGATATTCTCCTTTATCTTGATCTTGACAAAGATTTGGCGTATACTTCAACTCTACTTGTGGTAAAATTTTGACAAGATCTTTACCACTTTATCTTGTGAAGTCCTATAGCCCATATCTCACATGATAAAACTCTATCAAACTCTTCGCATATACATTACCTATCTTGGTTATCCATTGCATTATGAAGAATTGCTAGACACTGGGGGCAGGTTATTGCACTCTTGTTTTCAAATAACTCTTGATCCATGTCTAATATCTCACAACATGACATCGACATCATGATCTAGGTATCATTTGTCTTAAAATATCATCAAAAATCCCAAAAACATTCATAAAACTTCATCAAAATCTAAAAACATCTGCAAAATCTTGTAAACTAAAATCCCAAAAACATTCATAAAATCTTATCCATAAAATCCAAAACATTTGCAAAATCCTGTACAGCTAAAATCCAAAACATTCAAAAAATTATAAAGGAAAAATCCAAAACATCTAAAAAACATCAAAAACCCTAAAAAGGTCGAACATTGAAAATCCAAAAAACAAAGTCCTCTAGTCAAACTACATCATCTCTAAGCTTGAATCTAGGCAAGGCCATCATTGATGTGCTCTCGAGACACCCTAGGTTAGTCCTTTAGGATTCCATCATAATAAATTGTCACCTTTCTTCTATTCATATCTCCATCTTGTAAATAGGTTGATTTAGTTAAACTACGTGGTCTCTGCATGTATAATGTAGGCAAGGCTTAGCTTTGATAAACCCCCGAGGCCCCTAGGATAGGTCTTTAGGTTAGGTTCTTGGTCAAAACTTGGAAATTCTCATAAAACCCTAAACATCCAAATATTTAAAAAAACCCTAAACATCTAAATATTTTGAAAACCCTAAACACCCAAATATTTTGAAAACACCAAAACATTTGAAAATTGAAAATCCCAAAAACAATAGAAAACATTTCAAATGACCTAAAAAGCCTCAAATATTTCAAGAAAACCCTAAACAGCCTCAAATAATCTAAAAACCCAAAACATTTGCATAAACTTTCAAAAAGACCAAAAACAACCTCAAAACATCTCTGAAAATATTAAAAACATTGAAATATTCTAGAAAATCCAAAACCCATCCATCCCATCTCGCTTTCACCTGTAATAAACCTTCATCTATAATAAATTGATTTTCACCTTCAACCTTTGGCGAAACAAGTAGAAAGCAAGTATAACAAGTTGTAAAGTGACAATCTAAATGTCAAAATCTAAAGTCTAGATCATGGGTAAATGTGTCAGTGAAGTTTATAGCAACAACTCATCTTAGCATCATCGTCCTAACATCAAACAACCCTTTGATCAACATGTCCTAGGATGTATCCTTCTTGCAATGGACATCAACATCAGACATCACATTAACTAAACTTAAACTAGGCAAGAGCTATAGATAACACTGACTGTTTGTCTTTGATTTTTTCTTATGATTTATCTTAGTGACCCATTCCAAGGACCTCTCGATGATGTCTTAAAAAATGATTTAGAGAGAAAGGAATGGGGCATCGATTATTATCTTTTCATTTGTTGTGCTTGTGGGTACTCTTGTAAAATAATCTTGGTGCATACTTGCTTAGTTGTGTGTAGGAAGGTCGTTTAGGGTATGTTGTTGACTATTGTGTATGCTTTGGTTCAATATATTCTAAGCTTCTAACTTGCATTCTAACGATGTTTCCATATGTCAAGGTGTGAACAAGAACTATCCTATCTATTTGTCGAGTCAATGTCCATTACACTAGATACAATGTCGTCCTAGTTATCAATACCTTGATGCATCGTATCTATGTGTTATATCAAACAATAAGGAACAACGAAAAATCCTAATCCCAATATGTGAACACCTCATCATCCTACATCTTGCATTGTCTCATCACCATCTCTAATAAAGTCTTGGTGGATCATGGACTTGTTGGACTTTTTGAATCAATCTCGAAATCAATGGTCAATCCATTCATCTTATTCTTCTCATTCTTCTATCTTTACTAACAATTCTATCCAAGCATCAAATCTATGTGATCTACATCGACATATACATGAGGCTACCCATAGCTGATGATTGTCTATACATCATGAAATCTGTCTACATCAACATCTGAGCTTTCCAGGAAGTATTTTTCATCCTCTTTACAAACAATCCCTCTTCCATTGGGGCACAGTGGGGCATCTATATCATCTTCAGCTCAACAATCTAAAAAACTGCAGCTCATTGATTCGAAAGCAGCCTGAAATCTCAAGCATCTCAAGCATAAGTCTAATTTTCACCTATCATGAGCCCGATCAGAACATTTTATTCTCTAATTGATCTCTCAAGGGGGAAACCAACCATCTTTCGATCATATCGATATCAAATCATCCAATGGACTTTGTTCCTAGCCTTGCTAGAAAATCTTGATCAATCTATCAAATCAACCATCATAGGGATATGTCATTCCCTATCAATCCTCGTGTTATTCAACACAATCCTAGCATTGTTGTGAATCCTCAACAATATTATCAATCAATCAATCAGATCAATCAACTTTAGCTTGGGTATCAACATCTAAATGAGATCATCAATATGTGTTTATGCATCGTCATCAGTATCAAAATCAACATTAATCTTTGAACCAATACAACGAGTACATTGCTTCAAAGAGGGGCAAAATGTAGACACCTAAAAATGTCTCGATGGATCATATTGGCTACCTAACATCATTTCGTCCTCGAACCCATCCTCTTTTTGCTTAATTGGTTAAATTAGCTTGGCTATTTAATTAATTGTCATTTTCGCCTATTAACCTAATTTATTAAATTGGGCTAATTCATCCCCTTTTACGCTAACATTTCATCTTATTAAATTAAATAAATCAAACTATTTAATTTAATTCCCTAAGTCATCTTATTTAATTAAATAACCCTAAGTTATTTAATTAAATATCATTTCATCCCTCCCCCATTCATTAAATCATTTAATTTAATGAATAAACACTTTATTCCTCCAAATCCCCTAATTGCATGATTAAATCTTGTTTAATTAACAATTAAACTAAATTTCCTCTAAGCAAAGGGGAATATTCTATGGAATATTCCATATCCCTTTTTTGCACAATTAAAACTTTGTTTTAATTTGTAAATTGCCTTTTTTCCTCACCCATAGGAATATTCCAAAAGAATATTCTTATTCCTTCATCATTTGAAAAAGGGATATTTTCACTTGGCTTCTTAAGAAAGTTTTAACCTTCAACCTATTGAACAAGTTACCTTTGACCTGTGTGAGTAGGTCAAAAGTGTGTTTGTTTGAGGCAAGTGTGAACCCTTGATTAAAATCCCATCATGCATTCTCATCCGTTGATGAGAATCCATGATCCATGCCTCTCATCTCCTTCATCTTGGATCGTTGATTAATCTTTTTAATCTCCACCCTTCATTCCTCATTTGCTTTCCTATAAATAGGTCACTATTTGGAGACAAATGGATCCATCTTTTTCATAGCAAACTTATGCTGTTGAAACTCATATATCCATCTTTCAATTGCAAACTTATGTTGTTGAATCTCATATACATTTACACTCATATTTACTCACTTTTTAGCTTATCTTAGTTAATTTCAGTTGCATAATAGCTTAGAGCATCCATTAATGGCTTCCATGCATCCATCTTAGTTTGTATATGAATTAGGGTTACCATCTTTTAGCTTAGAATTAGCTTAGATTAGCTTAGCAATAGCATAATCAATGCATCTTTAGCATAAAATCATGGTAACTTAGCTTGCATCATGCTCATTTTTAGCATAAACTAGGTTTTCATACATCGATCACTATGGTTTCATTGATTCTCTTCCATAGAATCGACTGAAACAGACTCACTAATCACGGGATTGGGAAAGGGTCGTCATTTCACATCAACATGACACCAATTCCGAAACAGGATAAGTTTCAAATGGGTTAGATTAGGAATTTAACTATTTTTGTGTAGTTTGTAACTTTCAATTTCAATTAAACGCTTAGTTTAATTTTCCAATTTGAATGATCTTGTTTGTAGATGTAGGTTTGTTTGGCGAAGTTATGCTTCGATTCATCATGAATCAAGCATAATCACCCTCACTGGCATTTCCACGTCTCACAATCTTATGTGAACTTATAACAAGAATATATAGAGAATAACATCACCATAAGATAACACCAATGAAGCACATATCAGTAGCACAAGAGTATCACATAACATAAGATTTACGTAGAGAAATGTGAAAAAAAACTCTACAAAGAAGAGAGACTAAATATGCATTATCTTCAAACAAATGAGATTACAATACCATCACTTCCATTCTTCTCTTTGCCTCCAACATGGTAGTACCTGTTCACCTATGAACAACCTCCTCATGCCTCAACATCTCCTTGTTCTTGCAATGAAACTCTGCATTCAATTGTCGCTCATATTTTCTACATCCAAAAGGTTGAATATATAGAATTGTGAAGGGATCTAATGCACCAAACATGGCGCCCAAAGATGGCTCTTCATTCCAAACGTTGTCAACCCTTGGATTACCTCCTTGGAATGTGAAAGGTACTACTTTTGGCTCTAATACTTTCCCTCCAACTTGTGTGCCCAAATTTGGAAGATAAACATTACATTAAATGCAATAAATGATGGAATACCAAGAGACATTTGTTGCCTCATTCCAAGCTCCCATTTGGAGAATACCAATAGTCACTCAGTTGTCCTTTCCCTTATCATTTATTATCCCATTATAGTTGTCCACATGTGGGAAAAACAATATTAAATATTTATGTCAACAAGTCACCTTTACTGCTGCTAGTGGATCCCATCACCCCTTATGAATAGATTACAAACAATAGTGGGAATTAATATCATTAAATATTTTCTTAATACATCCTAAGTGCCTAGAGACACTTTCCAAGGATATTGGAACCATGACATAGGATTTACAAGGTGGATGGCACCTTAATCCTAACACATGCTACTACGACATGCAAATGTTTGCATGGCACGCTTCCATCATCCAATTATATAGTTGTGTATGTTTTATGACCTACCAATAACTCTTCAACTTCCAAATATTCCTTTATAATTATTATATGTCAATTTTTTGGAAGTCCAATAGTCACCTTTGCATTTTCTAATGTATATTTAGCTTCCTATTCATTCTCAAGAAGATTGTTTCTCACTCCCTATGTAAGCTTGAAATCTTGAAGGCAACCTACAAAAATTTCCAACACTCTACAAGCTTTACAACATTCCAACATTCTACCACACCTCCTTGGTCCCATAAGCATCCTCTATTGTTTTTGTCGAGAATGATGTGTTGCTCTTTTTTCTCTCTTTGTTTATTATTTACTCTTTTCTTGTTTCCTTTGACATTATGGAGCTATCACCTCCTTTTTCCTTGCATACACACTAGGGTATTTTTCTTTGCAAACCAAGGATTAATGCTTATAGATTTATTTTTATTGTTCTTCGTCATAGAAACACATAGTGTCTAAGAGCACACAATCTCTTACCTTCCCTCATTCCATGGGATGCCCATGAGGTTGGAAGACCAAAATAGGGGCTTGACCTAAAAGCAAGCCCCTAAGCAACCCCAACCTTCCAGTTTGCCCTAGCTATAGGTTTATTGGAGTTTATCTCACATGGAGATTTGAGCTTTGCCTACTTGTTTTTATTAATTTAAATATTTATTTAATTTATTTTTTTTAGCATTAAACTAAAATAGTTGTTTTAAACTAGTTTTTTAGGATTCTTGTACCTTTTTGTTAGTTCTTGGAATATTGTGATGGTGTATCTTTTTTTCTTATGCATAGGCCTTATAGATTTAGAAATGTATTTGATTTTTATATTGACTTTGATCATTAGTGCATGGGTTGCACAACAAAGTACAGTTTGGATAGTGTCACCTTGTCATGCTAGTCATTGAGCTTCTAGAGTCCTATCCTAGATTCTTTATTATTTCAACATAATTTTTCTATAATTTATTTATGTCTCTATTTTGGTGTCTTATGATACACAACCCAACTTTATTAATGTGAATAGAATTTTACCATACTTTAAATTTTATTTTACAAGTCTATGTAAGGCAAGGCCTTAAACAACATATTAAAAGAGAAAGATATAAAATTGTTTGAGTAACAAGAACTATTGATCCAATAAACAACTTTCTTTAAATTGATAATTGGCTATTTGAAATCTTTTACAATCTTGTGTTTAGAGGCTTTTGATAGTTATTACAAAAATGGTCTTGTTTGAAAGTGGTAACAATATTTTTGTACAAAATAAACCACTTATATTAATTTCAATATTTAGTAAGTTTTTTTACAAGACAACTTTTCTATTGAGAACAATTTGTTTGGATAATTGGTTATCTCACTTCTTGGTGTGCTTATTTAGAATATCTTATAACCTCGTCTTTGGTCAGCCTTAGACTATTGCCATGAAAAAGATTTCTTTTACTACTTTCCTTTTGGTTCGATTTAAACATACAACAAATTTTGTTCCATATTGGCTAATCGTAATCCTTGACGATTATATGAAAACCATGAACACCACATCCAATATCACTTATCCACCATTAATACCCAAAATCCTCCAATTTGATCCTCCCTTGCCTTGGATCACAAATTTTCTATTAATAGTCCCCCACACACAATGAAGCATACATTACACATGTTTTTAATCCACCATTGATATCCAAGGTCCTCCAATCCACCCTTGTAATCCTCCTACATGAGGAAGCTTTGAAATATGCATTATATGGATGTGTTTGCATGTGTAGATGTGTATACATATATGCATCTAATGTAAACATATACAACCCAAATTGAAATATATGTGAACATATACACATGCACATATGTGTGTATGTATGTTTCTATGTGCATTTACATATACATTTATGCATACATTTATATGTGCATGTGTATGTATGCACATATGCATCTATGTGCATCTGTATACACATAATTATGTATACATTCATTAAGTGTGTTAGTGTCACACGCAACAAGAATACAAGTGCACAGAATAATTCAGTGAACACGGGATAGCCATAGAATAAGTTTATTCATGTATTGTTATGGAGCTTGTAGGCCCAGGTGAATGTCCATTTACAAATATCAAAGTTTACATTAACGATATGATTAAATATTAACCCCCTTAATTAGTTTTCCTCTGTAGTCATCCGCTCAATATTTCAAGAAATTTGACTCCAATTTTCATACCTATAATTGAAATGCGCCAAGATTGAATTACATTTAGAAAATACAGTGATTCCATTGCCAAGTTACATAATGTACTCGATAAATTTGAAATCATCCTTTCCAGTTGTTGAGCCCATCTCATATTGGATAAGGAATCTTTAAACTATTTAAACGACATTGCTTAAACTGACCCCATAAGGGACATTTGCAGATTACAAATTCTGCAGGAAAAGATTGTATATTGAATATACAAGGAAAACTTGTGCTTCATTAACTGATTTAGACCCCCACTGCGAAAAGATGACCATGGAGTCCTTTGAGTATCAAGAAAAGACTATGAATAAAATTTGATATTAATGCATGCTTTGGAGCACTTGATGCTATCAGAAGAGCGTCACTCTGAGTAAAATTTCATCAAAACATGATCAGAACAAATGTAATGCAACAAGACTAAGGTTACACTGATTCTGTCTGTCTTGCAACTTTATCCCGTGCATACTGCTCCTCCTCTTTCAAGTCAATCATGAGGGGCTAGTTCTTTTATAAATAAAAATACTGCTATCCAGTTCTGAATTCATGCTGCCAAGTACAAGTTTAATATGGAGTCAATGGCAAACAGAACATTGAAGTGCAATGGTGGTTGAATTTGCACTTGTACCATTTGTTAAAGGGTCATTTACAATTGCACTAGATTTTCTTTTTCTAGAGCTGCCAGACTTGTGCTTCTTGGATGAACCGAGCTGTGCCACACTGGGCTCACAATTAAAATTTCCTGTATTATCCATTTTAGCATCTCCATCTGTAGTGTTATCCATATCATTAGGAGACACTTTTTTCTTGTCAAAACTTGCCATTACGATTTCTGCAGATTCAATTTTCTGTGATTCCAAAACGGGCTCCAAAGTAGTCAAATTTACTTCAGTGACTGAACGTAGATGCTGCTCTTTTTGTGTAGATGTCCTAAATGGTAAATTAGATGGCAAACCTGTCTCTGAAGGAGTGAGAACAGACATTGATGCAAGGGTGTAATCCAACAGAAATGTGCTTCTCACAAACCGATCTATTCTGCTGTAGTGTCGCTGTGAATATGGTATAAGGCCCTCCAGGAGTTCATTAATGCCTCGAATCTAAAATAAAATTAAACAAACCAAAATGAGTATATGATAAAGAAAATATATATCTAACTCAATAATAAAATATAAATGCAAACGCAAGATAATTTATAGCTTGAATACATAAGTACCTCCATGATGTCTGTTGGAGAAAGGACACTAAAAAGATGAAATAACACAAACTGGGCAACATGGCAAAATTTTGGTTTGGTATTCCATTCTCGAACATATTCTAAAAGCAATCTGAGTTCTTCTTTCCCTAGGCCACTTATCACTGTACGTATATGATTCTCTTCATGCCATTTTCTGACAAAGGTAGACTTCAAGTCAGAAAAATAATTCAAGAAATATGAAAAAAGATAGGAAACTAGCAGAACAAGAACCAGATCCCACCTCTGAAGTTCTGTAAAGATATTAAGGAGCTTATACGGTCTCCTTAGTTCAAATGCAAGTTGAATGGCTTTGGCATAATTAGTATCTGCTAGAGCATTTGCCAAGTCTTGGTCTTTCAATGTTTCTTCTTCCTGTACCATAAAAGTGATAAGACATGGATCTCAAGGCATATATGTTAACATACAGAAGGCATGTATCTGAATATGTCAAGAATATGTAAGGGCTCAAAAATAAAGACCAAAGCTACAGCAGTAGTAATAAGAAACCAAGGGATTATATATATTTTGAAGACCAACAAGCTGAACAAATTCATCATCAATATGATAGCGATTAGAAATATAGTACTGCTTAATTGCATGCTCAGTACTAAGATCGAACTGAAACTCATGAAGCATACCTCTTTGAGAAGAGCTTCCTCCTCATCTGCAGCAGTACAATCATGCCACAGATTTACAAGAGAGTCGCTGCCACCACTTGCAAGCATTTCTGTCTTCTTGCCAACAGCCAAGGCCCATATCTGCATGAGTAAATGATTAGAAATATAATCAATGTAGTTAACCAGCATCGTCAGAATTGCAGTAGTCAAACTCACTCTTATTAATAAATGAAACTATAGGCCAAAATCTTTACAGCCAACCGAATTTTAGCTAAACAAGATATTCAAAGTACACTAAAACAGCAAAATGTAGAATAAAACACACAAAATTATGTTATGCCCGAGGAGATACTGACATGAAACAAAATCTTACAACAGGGATATAGAATGCATAGATCAACAGCTTGCAATCTAGAGTTCTAAACTTGAACAAGAAACAAAGAAAGTGGAAATAAAAATGAATGGGGTCTCCAAAACATCAAATGTAGTTTCATGCATGTGCAATGAAAACAAATCTCCAAACAAAGTACATACGAGATTAAAAACCTAGGAAAGACAGCAGTCCATGAAAAGCATTTCATATCATGCACAGTTGTTTGCTTGAAAACTCAAGAGGCAAGTTGCAGTTCACCTTGTCCTCATGCTGGTCAAAAGTTGCAATACATTCATTTGACTTAACTGTCCACAACTTCAGCAAGCCATCAGCACCTGGGAAACAAGAAAGTTTCAAACAGCAGACAGAATAAGTTCATCATAAATGATGAATGTATGAAAAATGAAATATGATAATTAATGTTAAAAAGAACAAAACAATTGCATTTTAAATTAGATAAGGAATTAAAAGGATAAGCAAGCAATTCTACCAGAAGAAATAAACTGTGTCCCACGAGTTAAGAATGAAGCTCGCAATACACTTGCAGTATGCCCTTCAAAAGTCTTCAAGCATGACCCATCTGATAATGCCCATATTTTGATTGTCTTGTCACCAGACGCTGTCATTACACATTGGTCAACAGGGGAAAATTCTACACACCAAACTCCTCTTTTATGGCCTCTTAGCACCATCAATGGTACTAAATGTGGAAGCCTCCACACACGAGCAGTTTTATCCTGATAAAGGCACATCAGATATGGCTTAGGCAATCAATAAATCCTTTTTAGCAAAGATGTCATTATCAATATTTGCTCTAAGTCACAAATGTATAGTGACATATAATCAGAAGTGTTTGACTCAAACCTGAGACCCAGTACAGACAAGACTGTCATTTGGTGCAATTGCCACAGAATTTATGTCCTTGTCATGAGCTGCAACAGTTGCCTGTGAAGTGAGCTTGACTGGCTCTTCAGCACCATAAGATTCTAGCACATTAGCTAGATTCCACAATTTGATTGTTCGATCACTGAAAAAGAAGAACAAATATGTCCAATCATTTTGATGCTTGCTTACATTCTTTTGTATTCACTCAAGACAAAATAGCCCAAATTTTGACAAATTCCCAAATACAAATCAAACCACATAATGAAAAAGTCAATTTTGAACAAAAAACATGTGGCTCAGAATCTTCAAAAATGTGATTGTCTCAATGTTGGGATTACCAAAAACTCCTTGGCATGCCTATTTCTGTTTTGGAACATTTTTCAAACTCACAGAACCCAAAAACCTGTGGAAGAAAACTTTCTTGTTGGCAGTGTTCCACGGGGACCTGCACCGCCGCCCTCCCTCCCCTCCCCCCAACAACAACAAAAAGTAGGCCATTCCGGAGACTGGAATGTCCCTAGGACGGTAGGACGCCAAGGGGATGCACCCCCACCACTCCCGGCAAGCAGAAAATGGCCCCAATGCATTTCACATAGAGAGGAACATTTCTAAGGCATCGTCCCATCACCTTCCCCCTATGGGGAAGTTAGGGGATGTTGGGGTGTCCCTAAGACTTATAGGAAACTTAATCACATCCCTTGAGCATCCAGCATTAATACTAAAAAATTTATTGGCCCTGCCCACATCCTAAACACTTTAAAAACCTATAAAAGACATCCCACCCTCAATCCGAATCACCACCAAGTTTGTCATTGCATCAAGCAAGAGTGAATTGTAAGAGCAAGAATGCAAGATGGAGAGGAAGGGCAAGAGCACATGGCAGGTCTTCATAAATCAAAATTTTCCCATCCCGTAGAATATGTTTGACAGGAAATTTTGGAACAAAAAGTAAAACCTAGACATGGTTTATAATGTTTCAGTTTACTGTTCAATCTTTATATTATCAAACATTCATTGTTCAACACATTCATCAAGCCTTCGAGGTGAGTCTTGTCTCTCCATACTTTGGCATTTGCATTTCCTATTTTCAATGTTCATTCCTAAATCTAAAATCAATCATGTACATCAAATGATAATTTGTTTTGTTTTCAATTTAGATAAAATCAATTTATTGTATAAACTTTAAATATGCAAATTGATAAAATGTTGTTTTTAGTGATGTTGAACTGTTGTTTTTAGGCATAGTTTCACAAGTCATGTATTGTCTTTACATACCTGCACATAAAGAAATGTAGATGCAGAAATTAGTAAATCTATATGCATACATATACCTCTTGTTTATGCAAATAAACTAAGTATAAGCCTATCTGAGATTCAAAAAGCTACAACTCGGAATTCTTATTGCCATCTTTAAGCAATTCATGGTCTACATAGATTGAGATCTCTAGCACTAGTTTGACTTCTCGAGTACAATCTGGGAAATGATGGCCTATAAGGGATCATGGACAAAACAATGTTCACATTTGGAGGAAAAATTTCATGATATCATTGCCAAATTTAGTGTGAAACGGTACAATTGATGTCCTCACTTAAGCAGGTTTTATCAATCCTCCATCCTCAACATGTCTACATACCTCAATGTTGCTTGCTTAATAGTTAATATACTTGAGAGACAAGATTCATCATGTTAGTTTTAAACTAAGTTACCTGATTATGTGTTTGGGTACAGGATTCACCTTTTCTTGTTGATCCCAGGTTTGGCACATGTTAAGAGTACAGATATAGAAATATAAATAATACCTGTGTCCGTGGCATCTTGGGGACGGGGATGGGAGTACAGCAGGGGATGCATTTTGCGGACAACAGTCTGAGGGCCATTTTTGGGGGACAGCAGGGGACGGCAATATATATGAATTTTACAATATGTTTTGTTAGAGAGAGAGTGGGCCATTTTGAGAGAGAATGGATCAAAGTTGACCCACTAACTCACAAAAGATAGTGAACTTATTCATATGAACAAAAAGGGACCTTTTTCAACTTGGAGGTTTTTTGTGACTATGAGTAAAGACATCAAGCAAAAAGCATAGTTCAATGACAATGGCATGACATGGTCAATTACTCAAATTTCAAATGGGAATGCATGTATTTTCCCATTTCCCCTAGTTTTTCATTTGCTTGCATTTTATGGGTTTTTCTCATTTGCATGGAATCTTTTTGAAAAACTTGCAATTTGAACCATTTTTTTAATAAAAGACATGATCACATTAAAGTAGGAAAAGCTGCACTTGCAAAAACCCATAAGTCCATAACCAATTGAAATGGTCAAGAGGCAGGAAAGTAAGCCCAATGTTAAAAAAGGGTAGCCACACCTAACATATAGATGAAATAGATTGCATTACATACTTAAAAGCAGGATTAACTATGAAGATAACAGTAATGTGTTCTTCACAGCAGCACAACTTGGACCCACTGTTTGAGGACTAAATTATATATGGATGTAAAACCAGAAAGAAAGCAGAGCATTGAACTAGCATGTTATTTGTTACATGACTCCTTTGGCACTAGGGGTTTGAGAGGACTATTTGGCAAATGGGGTGAAAGGGTGATCAGAACACCAGATTTTCTAGCCAAAAACCACTATTTTGGCTGCAACTTGCAGAATTTCATTTTGGCCGTGCTTTGTTGGAGTTGACTAAGGGCTTTAGATTGCTCGTGTAGGAGACTAATCAGTATCTTCATAAAGCTTGAATGATCATCTTTTTCTTTGACTTGGCTTTCAATAATCTGGGTTAACTGAAGGATAGCAGCATTGGTTTTTGGGAGGATTACAATCAGTTGGTCCTTGACAGGATCACTGATATGCTAGAGATTGGCATTTTGTGAAGGAGCTTGTGGAGAGGGATGGAAAAAGGGACTGTTGTTAAGAAGGGATGTAATATTCCTATTTTGGGTTATTTTATTATTTTCCATATTTTTGACCATTGTGCAGAAATAATTAAATTATTAATTAATTAAATTAAGTTGTCTAAGATAGGGTGACTTTATTTAATTAATTATTTTATAAAGTGACTTTCCAAGGTTTAAAATATAAAGTTAAAGACTTAAATTAATAAAGTCGCTTGGGGAAAAAAGAGAAAAAAAAAAAATTAAAAAAAAAAAACAAAGAGTGCTTTTCGAGAAAACAATGAAAAGGGTATAAAAAGAGATGAATAGGAATGGAAAAAGGGCATTCTTAGCATTTTATTCTGATAAAACCTACTTTGGAGAGATTGAATTTGGTTCATTTTGCAGCCGAAGGATGAAAAGTAAAACCCTTCTGGCAATCTATTTTGTGGACGAAAAACCAACAAGCTGATTCTTAGTGAATTCACATAGGATCACAGGTGCACTTAAATTGGTGATTGCAGGGATTTATTGACGAAATCCATAGGACAAATAATTTTTTGAATTTGGTGACTTGGCTTAGGTAATATCATTTTGACATTTTCGGTAGAGATATTTTTTGGAGTATTTACCTGCAAAAATAATAATAAAATCCAAAGGAAAAATTAATGGAGACCAAGAGGCCCAAAAATAGGGCGTAGCTTTTATTTTCACCAGCCACATCCCTTATTTGAAGACTGCCATAACACTTGAGAGGGAGGGCATGGAATTAATTAAGGGGTTATTGCTGATTGTTAAAGAGTTTGAATACCCTTAGAACTCTAATAACCTACCGTTCAGCTTTCCTTAGTGTTTGAGGATGTAGAAAAGTCGGAAAAAATGTTGTCATTGATGTCAAAGTACAAATCAGTTTGATAAATTGCTGAAGCAGATCAAAAGCGGAAATGAATAATGATAAAACGAATTAAATTTTTGCTGGCCTACCTGTATAGTTTTGGCACCCAATTAGAGTTTAAAATGCATTCAAATAAAATAAATATTTTATTTTATGCATGGGCCAACCCATACCTTGCTAGTGCCCAGAAAGATAGCAAAGAGAATTTAAATTATTTTGAATTTAATTCATATTGGGCCGACCCTATTTTGTGCTCCCAATATGTGTTTTGAAAAGGTGCTAATAAATTGAAACTTATCTCCCTTGGCAAAGGATATATCCTTTCATGAAGTTGCCCCCATTTGTGAAGGTATAAGGAGAGGTTGCAAAGAGTTTTTGAAGGTAAGAAATAATTGAATATATTTTTATATTAGAGCAGATCTAAAAGCACGATGATGGCAGATTTGTAAGCAAAAGTTGTTGAAGATTTGAGCAGACCTTTTAAGGTATTTTGTGCAGATTTATGCCAAATTTGTGAGAAGTTTTATGAAAGTCTTTTGAGCAGATTGGTGAGGGAGTTTATGGCAGATCTTTGTGAAGGTATTAAGGCAGATTTGTGAAGCATATTGGTGCAGCAATACTCGAGAAGGAAAACATAATATTCATTTGGAGGTTGGTGCCTCCTAATTGAAGAGATCGGGAGGTTGGTGCCTCTCATTAGAAGAGATTGGTGTCTCTTGCTGGGATTGGTGTCTCCAGTGGGTTGGTGCCTATGAAGTTTGTAAGAGAAGTTGAATATAAGCAATATTTTGCTGCAGTTTTTTTCTTCCCCAAAAGGGTTTCCACGTAAACCTCATGTTCTTGTGCTCTTAATTGTTGATGTTGTGTGATTGAAGTTATTGTGGTTGATTAAGTTTCGAAAAGGTAAAAGATTGTCTTATACTGATTCACCCCCCCTCTTAGTATAAGTGTGAGTTCATCAATTGGTATCAGAGTGGGTTCCTTCAAGAATAGCCTAACCACTAGAAGGTAGATCTCAAAAGCACACATGACATGTCAAGAAGGTTTCTCTTCAAATAGAGCCCCATTGTTCGACAGAACAAACTATGCATTTTGGAGCATAAGGATGTGCACCTGTAAGAACTCTTCTTGCCCTCGATTTGGTGTCTCGTTTTTTTGTTTTATGTTTTGTAATTTTTGTGTATTCTCACAAGGGTTTTTCTGTTTTTCTTGTATTTGCATATATTGGAACAAAATACAAGGCATGAAATGAAATACAAATAACCAGAATGAATAACAACTCCTCAAATATTTATTTTATTTGCTCGAGGTTCAGATAGAATAACTCAATACAATCATACCCGGAATTTATAAACTTGCAGCTGCTCTTCACATTTGCAGCCAAAAAGAACAACCTTCAAGCAACCTTCAAAAATTCGAATCTCTTCAACTAGCTTGCCTTTTTGCCCAAGACTTTCGTGGTTGACTTCCTTTATGTTGGGCGCACCTCCTTGATTTTTCTTGGATTTTATAATGCCCTTCTTCACCCAAATTGTCCCTCTTGAAAGGGGCACCACTTACTGGTGTAGAAACTTAAATCTGCAGGCCATACCTTCTTGGGTTTGATGCCAATCACTCAAGATGATAACTGAAGACACTGCCCTTCAACACTGACAATTTTTTGAATGATAAACAATGAAATCCTCAGATCAATCTCACCAATCTGCTCAAATAGAACACCTATACGATGCCCTCCTGTATGCCAAACTCAGTAGATATTTCACTACTTCAAAAGGCTGCAAAAATGGAGAGTTAACGTTCTCCAATGGCTGGCTGAATCAGAAACCCTCGGTTTCCTCTCTCAAATAAAAATTCATCAACTCCAAATGCTCAATCCCATGAATGGCAAAGACTCCAAAGTGAAATATATAAACCCTCTTGAGAAAGTCGAATTTCTCAAAAAGGCACATTTAATATCATTAAATGTTATTTTCTTGCATCCTTTTAATATTTCATTAAATACTTTGGAGTTGGCACACAATATTTAATTAACTCCACTGGCCCCTTCCTTACGATGCCTAGACCCTTAATTATTAAGTTTAAGTTATAACTTAATAATATATCCTTCTAAATTAATTAATGTTTATTTGAGCCAAATAAATATTAATAACTCCATAAATACTCAACATCTCTGAATGCCATCAGAATTGGGTGCTAAGCTGAGGTAACTGCATACGACCACACACCTTACTAAAAATAGTAAGGGTCCCCCTCTATGTAATTCTGACTTACTAAAAATAGTAAGTAATGCATACAGAGTCCTAGAGACTTCAAACGAAAGCCAAAACTGCTAGTCTCTGAACACTGGAGATGATACAATCCTCAGAAGACCCCCTAACCATCCTTATTAGCCTACGAGGGTTAGAATTATAGGCTAAACCATTTGCAAACATGAGCATGCTAAAAAGGGGACATTAGAGTCCGCCCTCCCTGAAATTGTTTGTCCCCAAGCAATCTCAATTGCCAACAGATATTCCTCTGTAAGATCGCTCCACCAGGATCCCATGGGTAGAACTGTGCAATGTCCCTAATATCATCAAACTACTCTTGCGACACCCTCAGAATAATTGGCTAAACCCGCTAAGCCAACTCAAACTCACCATCCGGTGTTGCACGAGTATGAGTCTCAAGAGGAAGTGATTCAAAAGACTGACCATATTTGCTTCCAAATTTTGCGCAAGGCAAACTGTCATAACCACTGTCAAGTACCTGCGCCACAGAGCTGTGCATCTGAAATAGATCATGCACATGAGGGTCAAATGTGAAACTGTACGCACTCCTCACTGTGTACACCTCAAAAAACTCCTCTGTGAGCTTTGTCTGAAACCCCGATGCACTGGAAGGATTCCAAACACTACAATTAGTGCTCATCTGAAAGCCCGGGTCAAGAGTGGAATCGGCATCTAACCCGAAAAGCAGGTTATCATAAGACAATGTAACATCTACCTCAAACAAGGGGTTGTTTACAAACTGGACAACACCACCATGCTGATCTAAAGCATACAACTTTGAACCCTTGGAGTCATCAACTAACGCGGACTCCTCCTAAATCATCTCCTGCTCTCTCTCCCTATTCTTCTCTCTACAGAGAGAGATAGAATACAAGCTCCCATCTGTGATTCCCCTCAGCACATGTTTTTTGCCATTAACCTCAAATGACATCTCCACCTTAGGTACGTCGAGGGTAAATACTCCCAGGTCCTGGAGCCATTTCATGCCCAGAACTATATTCATCTCACCCATGTTGACTACATAGAAATCATAATGTAACTCATAGTTGTTCAACATCAAAGTGAGATTAGCAACCCGCCTAGTACACGCGAGGGTGTATCCATCAGCCACTCAAACTCTAAATCCATCAAAATCCTCGGCCTGTAGTCTGCATCTAGCCGCGAAACCCTCGTCAATAAAATTATGTGTTGCTCCCGTGTCCAGCATAGCAACATAATGCTACCCATTAAATGTCCCCCTAAACCTAAATGTGGTCTCGTCCTAAACATTAGCAAAGAATGCCATAGGAGCCAAATTCCCATCAGTATTTGCCTTCTCATCCTGATGATCCTCTGAAGTTGGCTGATCCGAATCTGAATCCTCATAGTATGCCCACATGATTCGATTTGCTTTGCCCTTAAGTCTCAAAGGGCAATCATGATCTGAGTTGTATGGTTCCTTACACCAAAAGCATAATTTCTTTTTTCTTAGCTCCTCACGTGACTCCTCAACCGTCGTGGTTGTTGGTTTCTTTTTCTTATCATCCTCCTGCTGAGAGTCCTCTTTGTTGGTTGAAGGAACATCCTTATGTGAGCTCTTGCTTTTTGGGGCAGCAAACTCCATACTTCTTGCTTTCTTCACTGCTTCCTACAATGTCAATGGATCGAAAGCCTTAATCCACCCTCGCAGCGGTTCCAACAACCCCTCCATGAAGAGCACAACTAGCCTTCTCTCTGAAATGTTTCTCACCATCACGGATAACCTCTGGAAATCACTAATATAACTCTCTAGGCTGCCAATCTGCCTAAGTTGTGCCAAGTCCCTGAAATAAACTTCTGGGTCCTTTTTATCCGATCAACCAGCCTGTCCACAAACTCTTGATAAGAGGTGATGCGATCGTGTTGCAACGTTACCATCCCCTGGTACCACCAATCATGGGTTGCTCCCTCTAAGTGTAGCGTGGAAAACTTGATTGCTTCTTCTTCAAACATAGGTCGAAGTGACAAGAAGGTGTCCACCCTATGAATCCAAGACTGTGTTGTTACCTTGCCATTGCCATCAAAATAGGGTAGTGTGATTTTGCTGGTAGCGTGCTTCAAATCTTTGTTTTGGTTCTGAGGCCTATTCCCTTATCGAGACTTGTAGTAATCCACCCTTGATTGCACAAATTGGTCAAAATGCATGAGCTCGCACGCCTCTGGTGTCAATTGTCGCCACTCATCGTGGGCAGCCATAATTGCATCAGCATAGGTTGGATCCGCAACCTCTTCCACATTCTCCTCAACTCGCTCTTCTCTCATAAATGTGGGTCAAGTAGGCCCATCTGCAGTGTGGGAAGGCGTTGTCCGCACTCTCTATGACCCTGCTACACTCCTATCATCATCCTGATCCTGCGGCTGTCTTCTGGGTAAAGTCAACCACTGTAGAGTTGTTGTAAAACACTAGCTACCTGATGCTAGCCATCTCATAACTCTCTCGAGGTTTCTCTCACCTCTCTGTCATCATCCCTATCCCCGTTTCTTTTGACATTTCTCAATGGATCCTCTTCTGCCCTGTCACCCATATCTGCTAAAGGTACTTCTACAAATGGATTATCCCTTTGCCAATCTTCTTCTGACTCCCCTTTACTGCAAGTGTAGTACTTGTGGTGACTTCTCATGTGAACCTTCAACCCTCCAGGATGGCAGGATTAAGGCTTTGATACCAATGTAAGAACTCTTCTTGCCCTCAATTTGGTGTCTCGTTCTTTTGTTTTATGTTTTGTAATTTTTGTGTATTCTCACAAGGATTTTTCTATTTTTTTTGTATTTGCATATATTGGAACAAAATACAAGGCATGAAATGAATACAAATAACCAGAATGAATAACAACTCCTCAAATATTTATTTTATTTGCTCGAGGTTCAAATAGAGTAACTCAATACAATCATACCCGGAATTTATAAACTTGCAGCTGCTCTTCACATTGCAGCCAAAAAGAACAACCTTCAAGCAACCTTCAAAAATTTGAATCTCTTCAACTAGCTTGCCTTTTTGCCCAAGACTTTCATGGTTGACTTCCTTTATGTTGGGCGCACCTCTTGATTTTTCTTGGATTTTATAATGCCCTTCTTCACCCAAATCGTCCCTCTTGAAAGGGGCGCCACTTGCTGGTGTAGAAACTTAAATCTGCAGGCCGTACCTTCTTGGGTTTGATGCCAATCGCTCAAGATGATAACTGAAGACACTGCCCTTCAACACTAACAATATTCTGAATGATAAACAATGAAATCCTCAGATCAATCTCACCAATCTGCTCAAATAGAACACCTGTATGATGCCCTCCTGTATGCCAAATTTAGTAGATATTTCACTACTTCAAAAGGCTGCAACAATGGAGAGTTAACGTTCTCCAATGGCTGGCTGAATTAGAAACCCTCGGTTTCCTCTCTCAAACAAAAATTCATCAACTCCAAATGCTCAATCCCATGAATGGCAAAGACTCCAAAGCGAAATATATAAACCCTCTTGAGAAAGTCGAATTTCTCAAAAAGGCACATTTAATATCATTAAATGTTATTTTCTTGCATCCTTTTAATATTTCATTAAATACTTTGGAGTTAGCGCACAATATTTAATTAACTCCACTGGCCCCTTCCTTATGACGCCTAGACCCTTAATTATTAAGTTTAAGTTATAACTTAATAATATATCCTTCTAAATTAATTAATGTTTATTTGAGCCAAATAAACATTAATAACTCCATAAATACTCAACATCCCTGAATGTCGTCTGAATTGGGTGCTAAGCCGAGGTAACTGCATACGACCACACGCCTTACTAAAAATAGTAAGTAATTCATACAAAGTCCTGGAGACTTCAAACGAAAGCCAAAACTGCTAGTCTCTGAACACTGGAGATGATACAATCCTCAGAAGACCCCCTAACCATCCTCAGTAGCCTACTAAAAATAGTAAGTAATTCATACAAAGTCCTAAAAATAGTAAGTAATTCTGACTTACTAAAAATAGTAAGTAATTCATACAAAGTCCTGGAGACTTCAAACGAAAGCCAAAACTGCTAGTCTCTGAACACTGGAGATGATACAATCCTCAAAAGACCCCCTAACCATCCTCAGTAGCCTACGAGGGTCAGAATTATCGGCTAAACCATCCGCAAACATGAGCATGCTAAAAAGGGGACATTACAGCACCTACCTAATGGCACTTGAATTTGACATTTGGCAATTGGTAGTGGATGGTTATGTTGTGCCACCTTCTCCACCAACTGATCAAGCCAAAAAGAGGGGTAGTGAAAATAATGCAGAAGCATAATGCCATTTTGTGTGGTCTATCGGAATCTGAGTTTGTCAAGGTGATGCATTGCAGATCGGAGAAACAGATGTGGGACAAACTTCAAAAAACTTATGAAGGTGATCAAAAGGTTAAGAAGACCACCCACATTATTAGCAGGAGAAATTCATTAAAAAGGGATCACAGCTGTTTGGGAAGTTACAAGGAGATTAACAGTGTTCTAGCAGGTACGAATAAACTCAGAAAGATGTATACATAAGTGCTGTTCAGGGTTCTATGGTAGCATACAATAGTATCAGCATCCACAGGGGTATTATTACTTAGATCATCATTATCTGCAGACCTCTGTAGCTACACTCTACGATAGGTACTTTACAAGGGAATTGGATTAGATCCAGCACTAAGATTCAGATTTAAGTTTGGAGATATAGGTTGTGACTACTCTTGGGAGTTGGTGGCAGTATTAAAATATAAAACTAGTGAAGGCAGGGATGGACATAACTCTTGCACTAGGAGGGTGAAAAAATTACCTAGGATTTTGAACTTGGGTAGGCATCACATAATCTCTGGAAGACCTGAAAGCATGAAAACAACAGCGGCACTAGTATGGGGTCTTAATACATGACATACCTAAAGCATGGAAAAGATTCTTGAGTTGTCGATTAATTATCTGAAATAGGATTAGTAAAATAAAAAAATTAGCTTAGCAGTTACGAATCATTCTTTAAGACTTTCAAAGTTTGAGAAAGGTGGAAAAGAGGAGTAGAAGTTGCTTGGGTGATCCAGACAGTCTGGAGACTTCAGTCATGACGAGAAAATGGCACTGATGACAGTTTCAACTGGAGTCAAACATGTCACTAGCACACAAGATAATCTCACCCAGAGCCAAAACCATCCCAGATTAGAGAAAAACACAAAGCACACAGACAGAGAAGGAGCTGAATCATTGGGCCTCCCTTCAAGGATACATTTGAACTTGTGGACTATATTGTCCTGCGGTTATAATTGAAAAAATGCAACTGTTGAGAGAGCTTAGCCTCAACATTGAATCTCTTTGTATGTTGGGCAAGAAGGCCCTGAAGGATTTGAAAAAACATTGTTTGCTATCTTCACAACCATCATGTTGATATTTCAAGGGATCTATTTAGCTATTAAGTATTGGAAAATATGACAAATATCATCCACTATTGGGCCCAACCTCTAATGGATTATTTTAATACCAATTATAACATTCACAAAATGTTGAAAATCACCTTTAATCTCAAGACTATGGAATCTGAAGTTCCCACCAATTTGCAAACACAAATTGATAGCATGAAGTTTAGCAAGGTTGTAAGAGTGAAATCCCATTTATCAGTTGAAAGTAAGTAGATGGTTGCCCAAAATGGCACAAAATTTTCCTCCTATGCTTGCTTCACCTAGGTTTCACCTGGAGGACCAATCACGATTAGATTTGAAGTAGCCTTGGACTGGTGGTTCCTAAATTTTTTTAGAGGGATTGTGTAGTTTTAAATTTCTGCCTTAAAGTATCAGTGAGTCTGTGCCATATTTTCTGGGTGAAATTACAGTTAAGAAAAAGATGTTAAATATTTTCTTCCCCCTTAAAGCATAAGGGGGAATACCTAGCACCCTATCCATCCCTATTTCTTAAGGATTCATAGTAGTGAGAATGTTTTCATGGTTAACCAGCGACAAGGAATAGAGTTGCTCTTGGCCAATCATGGACTTTCCAGATTTCTCCCATTTTGGGTCACAGATGGTAGATTGACTTGTTAAGTGTTGATAGGAAGATGCCACCATACACTATCTTATGATCATGTTTGCCCAAAAGTGTGGGTCTTCCTTTACCCTTGTTAAGATATGTCACTGAGATGGTTTAGAGTTTAGACTTGACAGAGTAATGCTGGACCAATTTTTTTTTCATAAGGCTGAAAAATTCCCACATCCCATTCTTTTTCCATGTTTTTTTGGAGCTCCTTGCACACTAGTCCAGTCAAAAGGAGAAAAGAATTCCAAGAGTTAAAAAATTTGCTTTTGGAGCTATCACCTATCTGCCAAGTGATTCTGTCTTTACAAAGGGCCATTCCATTTTTTATGATTTGGTCAATGGAGGAGAAAGTATGAGATCAAGCAACTTTCAAAGAAACACTACCATTGTCTGTAATACATTTTTAATTAGAATGTCAAACCATGGTGACTGGGATAGAGTAATCTCCGGGCCAGCTTGATGGACATAAATTAGCTAAATTTCTGCATATCATTGATATTAAGGCCTCCTTTTTTAAGTTTTTTTTATGGTTGACGATGTAATGAGAGGAAAATTTAAGGAGTCTACATTTCCCTGCCAAAGAAGCAGCCTTTGTATTTTGAGATTCTGGACTGAGCACAACATGTGTAAAATGGTCATTAGATAGACTGGCGTTGATTGAAGAATTGTTCTTATCAATTGTAGTAGTCCCACTAGAGAAAATCATCTGTTAGTCCACTATTTGAGGTGAATCTGAATTTTACTGCCAATGTGATTCCAGTACTTCCTGTGGAGTGGAAAGCCAAATAGTTATGTGGAAGTGTCCCTTCTTGGAATTTTAGGATTTGAAGAATTTTGAACTTAGCTCACTACCCTCTATTCAAGAAAATAATAGTTGATTTCTTCATAATAATGAGCTGTCTCAAAGCAGATTGGTACTTTGTGAAGATTGATCAAAGCCCACTTACTTCAGATATCATGGAAGTGTAAAGGAGGAGAGTACTATCCTCAAATTGATAACCATATACCTCTTGTTGTTGACAGAAAGTGTTCTGTGACGAGACTCATTTTAAAATAATGAAAAAACATGGACTTACAGGATAATCCCATCACAAACCTTGCGAGGAGAAAAAGGAGGCCAATATATCCATCGACTGAGACTCTGAAGGTGGATGTAATGATTCAGCAATTTCTCCAGCCAATAAGGGCCTTGTTAAACCCCTTTTTTGGAAAATTTGGTCTCAAAATTTCCAATTGGTTCTATCAAATGATTTGGACATCTCAAGCTTGATAAATCTTCAAGGACTGTGATGTGTATGTGTAGAGTGAAGAAGTTCCTGGAGTCTGGACACATAATACTGTCCACAATTTGTCTTTCTAGGACGAAAGTAAATTGAGTTAAGACATATTAGTTTGGATAGAAGGGGACGGACTCTGCTGGCTACAATTTTAGATATTATTTTATAGACCGTATTACAGAGTGTAATTAGTTGAAAGTGAACCAGTTGTTCATTTTGGAATGTTTGGGGATGAGAACCAGCAGGGTCTCATTTAATTGCCTTAGAATTTGCTTATTCTGGCATGATTCCTCCACTGCTTCAAGTATATCCTTTTTTAATATGTCTAAGAAATTTTGAAACAACAATGCCCAGTAACCATCTAAGCACATGGCCTTATCTTTATCAAAAGAGAAAACAATCTGCTTGAGTTCTACTTCAGTGCCCTGTTGTTGAAGAGAGTAGGAATGTTGCAGAGATCTTCCTGTGTTGTGTTACTACATTCATTGGATATACACTCACTAAGGATGCCTTTGAGATAATTAGTTGCTTGATCCAGATTTTCTTGAATTGTATTGGAAGGATCGCCTAAGTAATCTATGAAACTGGGGAGCAGATTGAATGCTGCTTATTCATATCAGACTAGTGAAAAAATGTGTGTTAGAATCCCCAGCCTTAACTCATTTTCCCTGGATTGTCATCACCAAGTGATTTTTCTCTCTTTAGAAGAGAATTGCTAGCTTGGAGATAAGCAATTGTTCTTTACTTTCCCTGTTCTCTATAAGTTCTTTATTTTATATTATCCTTTGAAGCTCAGCAAGCTCTGTTTCCGTCTCTCTTGCTTGCTGAAAAAAGTTGCTGAATGAGTGGACACTTAATTTAGCAATACGTTCTTTGAAAGGATAACTTCCTGTAGAACCTATTCATGTTGTACTATCTAGTTAGAAATATTTAGTGCACCATTGTTTGATCTTGACTCTTGTGAGGTGGGTTCAAGATATTAAGTATGATGAAGATAGAGGTCAAATAAATTTGTTTCGTGGATTTGTCCTGTGATATTTTTGGTGATGCCCATGATGTAACTAGATAACATGATTTGGTCCATGCTTATTTTTCCTGTTCCTTTTGTCTATTGGTCCATGTGTATATCCCATTCTGAGTAATCCACATCAATGAAAAGAATCGGCTGAATTAGATCTGCAAATTTTGCAGCAATCCTTGGATTGAACTGTCTCCCTTCTTTGCTTTTTCTCTGCTGAATTGATGGCATTTAAATCTCCTATTAGTATAAGATATTGATTATAATGTTTTCTTGCCTTTGTGAGAACACATGTGCTATTGTACCCCAAATATATGTCAAAAAGTTAAGTGAGAACATAACTGAAGGGGTCCCATAAGTGAGAACATAACTGGAGGGGTCCCATTAAAACATGGACTTACAGATTTAAAATAATCTTTCTTCCCCGTTTGTTATTCCATCATTATTGACTCAAATAAGGTGGTTTATTGCAGGAGGACCGAATCTACCCTATGCTTATGAAATACTACTTTAAAAAATTGAAGTTTGTTAAGGACTCTAATACCCATTTTATTCTAAAAAAGGATCCTCATATTAAGGACTTGGTGAAGCCAACTCTTGGCATGGCTACCTGGCTCACCATGTGCTTTACCATCTAAATTTGTATCATTCTGCTGATTTACAGATACACGGTCTCCTTGAAATCGTGTGGTGCATCCGGAAACTCAGGAGATGATTTCCGCTTCCTTTTTTTCCATCTCTCCTATTACAACAGGAAACCAAATTTCAAAACTAGTGACCACAAGATGAACATAAGTATTTTTATTTTAGATGTGCTTCAAGTAGTTGGGGCCTAACTTTTGGTGTCAGCAGTGAATATAACCAGCTCTTTGCTGTTTTCTTTGAGGTTGTTTTTCCTTTGTTTTCCAAACTACTGATCCAGCTTGGGTTGTGCTAATTAAATGTTAACTCACCTCCCTCCATGAGGGCCTCAACAAGCTATGAAGTAGAATTACAATACGGGTATTGTTTTGTTATAAGCCTCTTCTATTATATGATTTATTAAACTTAATGCATTGACTTTACTCCCCCTTCTTATGCTGCAACTCCATACCAGAGGAAGTCGATGTGAGCATATCTGTGTTCAGAGTCCTATCTGGTACACTGATGGTTTGTTCTTGGGTGGGTCGTTATTTCTCTATAAGGCAGGCTTGTGCTCGATGGCCATGGTCATGCCACAATCTGCAGTGAAAGGGGATGTTTTCATAATCAAATCACTAATCCCACTCAATCCTGCCCATATTCAAGATAAAGCAATCAGAAAGAGGCTGGTTTAAATTTAGGGTAATGCAGATGTGAGCATGGTTGAGAATTCCTGGCCTCTAGATTGGCTTCAAAGACATGATGTATTTACCAATGCCATTCCCCATTTTCTGTAGAGTACTAGAGAGAACTCTTGCTAATATTCATCCAAAGGATGGGTAATCTAACCCAAACAAGAACCATGCTTGGAACTGTTACATCCCATACCTTGAGACTATAACTTAACTTGTTTATGATAATGGAACCATGGACGTTAAAGTAGTTGCAAATAACGGCCTTTCATGTGAATATGAAATAAAGGATTAAATAATTACTCTATTTGTTGCAACTGTAATGTGAATATGAATGTTTAATTTAATATGCGAATGTATATGATGATGATGATGATATTTAAATGTGAATTTACATGTTAGGAATGGTCTAACCCTAGTTCTTGTGCCAAGTGGTTGCAGGATCGACATCGCACGAAGGGAAGAGGGACTGTCATCAGGGAGAGGATGTAGTTGGCAAGGATCAATTTGTCATCGAACTCTGAGTCGGTGTATGAAGGTGTTGCAAAGTTATAACCTTGGCCTTCGATAAAATTATATAAGTAATGATTATTTAAGTCAAATTAAATAAATATAAATACTTATAAAGGAATTAAAAATCAAAAGATTTCTAAATATCAAATAATAATAAAAGATAATTAAATATTAAAAGAAATAATGAATGCTATAATCGTGGAAGTCAAGAGAAAAGGGCGAGGTCGTCAGTTTTCTTGAAAGGCAGAGCTTTCGCCATCTCCATCGTGCCTCCAAATGAAACCGATGGAAGGCAAGAAGTCTCGAATGGAGATTACAGGGTTCATTTGCGGGAGTCTCCCTCTTTTACCTATCAAGTATTTTCCTTTTTCGACGACTACTAGAGAACATCTTATCTCTGCAAAATCTTACACATTCATTACATCTTTCTATTCGGGGGGGGAAAAAATTCGCCATTATCTATTAGGAAACTTTCGATAGTTTCCTTGTTGGATGTTTTTCCATCATACACTCCATTTTTGAATCATTCTCTTATCGGGATTTTCCTTTTCTTTATTTTCTCTGATCATTGTCCTAAAGTCGGAATTGCGGTGGTTACCAGTGCTCCATGATGGCCTCAGGAGATAATCGAAGCTAACACCTGGTCTCAGGAGCTCTTCACGGACAGAATAGTTGGGTGAAGCTTCATCAAGTCCAAATCAAATTATCAGGCACGTAGAAGGAAATAAGCATTGATAATCTTGCAATTTAAACTTGGTAATGAATTGAAATTTAATTTTGCAAATGATTGTTCATGTCGTATAAATCATCTGGAATTAAATGCCCTTAAGCTATCGTTCAAAAGAATTTAACCTAGCTCTGTGCTACGGGTTGGCAGTCGGAACTTTTATCTCTTTGGAACTGTTATTAAATTTGTTTTTTAAGTTGAGTACTAAATCATAGCTTCTTGCCCTAATGTCAACTGATACAAATACTCATACTCCCTTGAAATTGATACCGTAATCTTTTGGACCTTTACTGTAGAATGTGTTCCCTGTCACTAATATTTTGTGCCGAGTTCTCTATTCTAACTACCGGAGTCTCCTGAAATGCTTGTAGAAGAGCGAAATTTGAAGAAAACCTTGCAAGGTGAACAACCTAATCTTGCCTTAAATCTTCGCTTGAAAAGAATAATTAAGTAATGTCTAATCTTGCGTCTCTGCAGTATTTTGAAATGGAACTTTGTCTTTGTCTCCCTGAAGCTTATGCGGCTAGACTCATTTTTGTATTAAGACAGTTAGAATGGACACCGAAACACTCTATTTCCTGAATCAGTGAATAGGTCAAGTAACTTTGGAATTTCTATTTACAATTATCTTCTCTGGCTACTAGACCACATCATCATTAAATTACTGAATTGAATATGAGTGATTCTTCCTATTGCTCCGAGATCCTCATCTGACCTTAAATTGATAGGACTGGGAGAACCTTATATTGAGGTAGCTTAATCCTCTTTCTCTCTCTATCCTTCTCTTTAGAAGAAATCAATTGTATTACAACAAAGGGGAAATATATGTGCCTTAAAACTATAACTTTCCTCAAATAAGCCTGTGTAGAAACCTTAACTGAAAATAACAAGTGTAATAAATTGGGATTTGAAAATGTACATATTCCTTGGGTTAAGAGTAACCTAAAACTAAGAAGAATGACATCCAACCTGATATTGCAAGATATAACTTGATTTGAGAATCATCATGTTGAGCAAGGGTGTAAATGCTGACGGCACAATAGTGCCAGAAATATCGGCATAGTGGTGTCAGAGATATTAGCACAGTGGTGCCAGTAACATTAAAATCCTTGGCCAAGGTAAATGCCAGTTAGGCAAAGTCAGCTTTCGTGTTCCAGATATACTTTGGTCAGAAAGATTTTTCCAGTTAGGGGGAACCTACAGAGGGAGGATCAACCAGTAGTATAGGAACATGGACACCAGGCTCAGAGACATGATGACATATGATCCTTGTCGATTGACCTCGAGAAGGGCCGAGTTTCTTCAGTTGAAGAACACGGGAGACCAGTAGGTCTGGTTGGGCGGTAAAGCCCCTAATGATAATCCCTCTTTTCCTCATGGATTAAGTAACTCAAGAGTTTCAGCTTGAAGATGGTGACTAATATCCAATATTTCCTCGTACTTATCTTCAGGTATTTGCTTTGTCAAATTAAAATTTATTTTCAGTTGCAGTAATTGTTAATCATTTTCGATAAATGTTCATTGAATAATCTGCAAATGTTGTCTTAAGATTTAGCCAGTTGATTCTTCTAGATTGGAATGCTGAATTCTTTAAGTTAATTTAGAATAATAAAGTAATTTTGTGTTTTAAAAAGGAAACCCTAGAATGACAGTTATTTCATTACGATTCTTTGGAAAACGGTTAAAAGTTTCATTTCAGCGGAAATCTGGAAACTTAGAAGTTAATTGTTATTGGAAACCCTAGTTCTCTTGAAATCAAAATAGTTACAATCAGATGAAGGTAGCTGACAGTTAACTTTTGTAAACCGTAGATCAGGTAGGTTGTTACAGGAACAACTTGGCAGGGTTGAAGGCGGGAGCCCAGTGTTTCATGAAAAGGCCTGATTAAGAAACCCGGGTCACCCTTGAAAGATTTGATCTTTTTCTACTTTCCACTAATCCATTAAATTTCCAGTTTTCTTGAAACCAATATTTTAGGGTCTTGGGTCTAGGGAAAGACTCCATGGATCTGCAACCTTTGAATCTCCACTAATCCCTTTCCTTGGGTATCATGAACCTTTGTTCCATTTCTTCCACTAATAAGGAGATCTCAAGGGTTATTATCAGTTTGAGATAACAGCCATTCACTTAATGAAAGGGTGTGCTGGATTTTGGCATGCTTCTTTGTGCATGTTGGGAAATTAAGGAATGAAGATCCTCCTTATGAATCTGAGTGGCTTCGTGGGTTAGAGCAAATTTGAGTTCTTACTAGCTCGTGCTAGATTTCCAGGGGCCACAGCCCCCTCCCATGAGAAGGAACTACCTACTTACCCAAGCAGACATGAAAAATATCAGGCCAAAAGAGAGGCACTAGTTTGCAGCTTGGTGAAGTGGTTCTAGAGGACATGAAAAACCTATGCCACAGCAGAACATTAGCTAAAGAGGTCCATGATTGAATCTGTTCATTGCTTTAACATAGTGTATGAAAGCTAATTTGAGCACTTTATCTGTTTAGTGTATTCAATTCCATTTTAAATGCATCTCCTGCTAATATGGAGTAAAGCTTCAACTTTTTTAACTTTAAACTCGTACAACCTTGTGATGAGCCCAGCTGGCTCAACTTCAATCTCTGATGCTAAACTGACTGCTTGAGTGTTTTTGCTTGTTTTAATGAGTTTTGAGGCAGTTCTTTGGGAAGTGCGCCAAGCATTAAATGGTGATAAAATGGAATTTAAAGCTAAAACTGAGAAACTGCCATTGTAATAAATCTTAAACAATTGCAACAAAGAGATTACATACAACAAACATACCCAAAAACCTCCAGATTAATTAAATAAGGTAGATCTATACATGCCAAGCAAGAATTGTTGGATTTGATGAAAATCAACGTCCTACCTCTAGAGCTGAGTTTCTCCTACGCGGAAACTGCATCCAAAGCCTTGAGAGATCAAGGCGTCCAAAATGGTAACCAATGTCAACCCAAAAGAAAGGCATTTTAGCCTTTTTGAGAAACATGCCTCCCAAGAGAAGTACGGCCAGCTCAAGGAGAATGTATGGCCAGCAAGGAGAAGAGTACAGCTGGAGATCTTTGTTGCCTATAGCTGCTGAATGAAGGAAATTCAACCAATCTACCCTTCCTTATTGCAATCTGTAAATAACTGAAAAAGTACATATCTAATGAAGCTCAAATTGACTTCTGAATTGAAGTCATCCATGTAGCAAAGAATCAGCTGGTCTTTCACAGCCTCAAGTCTGCAAAACACTGAAGATCTCTCGTTTCTCCAATGGAATAAATTCACTGTAACCCTTGTCTCAGACAAATGCACAGAGAAGATAAAATAGAAGCAATTTCAAATGATCATGAATGAATGAAGTTGAATTGCCCCTTTTGCCTTATATCCCCAAAAAGGCACGATTTTCTAAAAGTGACGACTTAACCAAGTGGCGTACCTTTTTTGATGACTTAAGTGATTTTAATTTCACTTTATAACCTTAAGTCATCACTTAAATATATTTAAGTGGTTTTTTACTTTTATAAAGTCAATTTGACTTTATAATAAACCAATAAGTTAAATAATTAACTTAACCACAAAAATATTCATAACTCTCTCCAAACTCAGTATTTTTTCGTGTCATCAGAAGCTGGTGAGCATTGAACAACAAATGCCTGTACTGAATTGAATACTAAAGTGAAGGAGTGGGAATGACAATACCCACCAAAAACAGCCATTGACCCCCTAACCAGATCCTGTCAACCTACGAGGGTCCAAGAAATAGACTAACCATCAAAAAACAAGATCACACTAAAAAAGGGGACATTACAATCTGCCCTCCCTGAAATTGCTTGTCCCCAAGCAATCTCAACAACAAGGAATACTCCACTCCACCAGGATCCCAAAGGAAGCGTTGTGTAATGTCCCTCATGCCGCCAACCAACATCTGAACAACTAACAAATCATGTTGAACCATATCAACTCCAACGTCAGGTGTCGCAAGAGTGAAAGCCTCAAGAGGAAGCAACTCAGAAAGCTAACCAAGTTTGCTTCCCATGTCTGCGCAATGTAAGTTGTGATACAAACTGTCTAGTAGGTGCGCAACTGAACTGTGCATCTGAAACAAATCATGTACATGAAGATTGAAAGTGAAACTGTGAACACTCCTTACCATGTACACACTATGAAACTCCTCAACGAGCCCTGTTTGAAACCTCGATGCACTGTAAGAATCCCAAATTCTACAATCAATGCTCACCCCTAAATCAAGGTCAGGAGTAGAATCAGCATCTACCTTGAAGAGCGGATTATCACAAGACACTGTAGCATTCGCCTCAAAAACAGGATTGTTCACAAACTGAACCTCATACCTATGTTGATCCCAATCAAACACCTCTGAGCCCCTGGAGCAAGAAGCAAAATCATACTCCTCCTGAAACATCTCATGCTCCTCTAAAATCTCTTGCTCTATCTTCCCACTTTCCTCACTAACGAGAGTGATAGAATGGAAGCTCCTAGCTGCAATATCAGTTTGCTGGTCTGATAAATCAGCCATGTCATCACCCTCATAAAACCACTCCATTTGTCTATTTTGACCTTTAGGCTTGAGGGGGCAGTCATGGTTAAGATCATACGGGCCCTTGCAATAAAAGCAAAGCTTCTTCCTATGTAAATCATTGATTGTTTCTCGATCCAAAGGAGTTGTAAACTTTTTCTTTTGGTCTGAGTTTTCTGTTTTCTTTGGATCATATCTGTTATCATTGTAGGATGAGGATCGTTCTGATTCGAACTTACTACGTGAAGTTGTAAGTTCCATGCTACGAGCTTTCCTCATAGCCTCCTGCAAAGTAGGGGGATCAAAAGCCTTGATCCAACCTTTCATAGGTTCAACTAGACCCTCTATGAACAATATATCCAATCTGCTCTCAGATATGCCAATTACCATGACCAAGAGCTTCTGAAACTCTCCAATATATGATTCTAAACTACCCATCTGCTTCAGCTGAGCGAAATCTCTAAAGTATAACTATGGATCTTGTTTGTCAAATCTCTCAACCAATTTATCTATAAACTGATGATAAGTAGTGATCCTGTCATGCTGCAACGTAACCATGCCATGGTGCCACCAGTCATCGGCTACGCCATCCAAGTGTAGAGCTGCGAACCTTATGGCATCCTCTTCTGCCATTGGACATAATGTCAAGAAGGTATCTAGTTTACTCACCCAAGCTCAAGCTGTGACTCTGTCACTGCCATCAAAATTGGTCAAAGTGAGTTTGTTTGTTGCCTGTCTTAGATCATGGTTCCTGTTTCTAGGCCTCCTATCTGTCCTGTTCCTGCCATGCTCTCTCTTCTAGCTCACAAATCTATCAAAGTTAAGGTGATCCTTAACTCTCTGGGGCAAGGCATCCCACTCATCATGTAGTGTCATGATGTTATCAGCAAAATTCACGTCACCTCCCTCCTCAGCCTCGCCTTCCTCATCAAGATCATTTATGGCAAACGTTGGGCGAGTAGGCTTGTCATAGGTGCATGCTGGAGTAACTGTCCTCTATGGGCCTCCATGTACACTACCTTCCACCTATTCCTAATTCGGCCTTCTGTGAATAGTCAAATGTTGTACGGTGGTACTAAGCTGCTGAAGAACATTCGCCACCTGTTCCTGTCCAGCAACTAATCCTCTCAGAATATCTCTAGCTTCTCTATCCTCTTCATTAAGAGGGTTCCTGTTAGGTGCAGGTGTATCCCTGTCTGCCATGTTTTCTAAAGGAATTTCTTCAAACGGGTTTTCAAACTGTGAATTCCCAAACTGAAATTGATTCCTCTGCAAACCAGGTCTTCTGCATGTGTAGACCCTATTAGGACCCAAATGATGATGCGTATGGATCTAACCCTCCAGGCTGGCAAGATTAATAAGCTCTGATACCACTGTGATGAGCCCAGCTGACTCAACTTCAATCTCTAATGCTAAACTAACTGTTTGAGTGTTTTTGTTTGTTTTAATGAGTTTTGAGGCAGTTCTTTGGGAAGTGCGCCAAGCATAAAATGGTGATAAAATGGAATTTAAAGCTAAAACTGAGAAATTGCCATTGTAATAAATCTTAAACAGCTGCAACAAAGAAATTGCATACAACAAACATACCTGGAAACCTCCAGATTAATTAAATAAGGTAGATCTATACATGCCAGGCAAGAATTGCTAGATTTGATGAAAATCAACATCCCACCTCTAGAACTGAGTTTCTCCTACGCAGAAACTTCATCCAAAGCCTTGAGAGATCAAGGCGTCCAAAATGGTAACCAATGTAAGCCCAAAAGAAAGGCGTTTTAGCCTTTTTAAGAAACACGCCTCCCAAGAGAAGTACGGCCAGCTCAAGGAGAATGTACGGCCAACAAGGAGAAGAGTACAGTTGGAGATCTTTGTTGCCTGTAGCTGCTGAATGAAGGAAATTCAACCAATCTACCCTTCCTTATTGCAATCTATAAATAATTGAAAAAGTACATATCTGATGAAGCTCAAATTGACTTTTGAATTGAAGCCATCCCTGTAGCAAAGATTCGGCTGGTCTTTCACAGCCTCAAGTCTGCAAAACACTGAAGATCCTCATTTCTCCAATGGAAGAAATTCACTGTAACCCTTGTCTCAGACAAATGCACAAAGAAGATAAAATAGAAGCAATTTCAAATGATCATGAATGAATGAAGTTGAATTGCCCCTTTTGCCTTATATCCCCAAAAAGGCACGATTTTCTAAAAGTGATGACTTGGGCTTTTTAAATATATTTAAAATGTATAAAGTCACTTTAGAAGTTTAATATTTCACTTAACCAAGTGGCGTACCTTTTCTCATGACTTAAGTGATTTTAATTTCACTTTATAACCTTAAGTCATCACTTAAATATATTTAAGTGGCTTTTTACTTTTATAAAGTCAATTTGACTTTATAATAAACCAATAAGTTAAATAATTAACTTAACCACAAAAATACTCCAAACTCAATATTTTTTCGTGTCATCAGAAGCTGGTGAACATTGAACAACAAACACCTGTACTGAATCGAATACTAAAGTGAAGGAGTGGGAATGACAATACCCACCAAAAACAGCCACTGACCCCCTAACCAAATCCTATTAGCCTACGAGGGTCCAAGAAATAGACTAACCATCAAAAAACAAGATCACGCTGAAAAAGGGGACATTACAAACCTTAATACTACTTGCTATATATGTGGAAAATATAGGGGTTACAATTCTGGTTATGTTCAAAATCACAAAGCCACATGACAAAAGGATAGATACACATGTTATTATTTTTAACTGTGAATCCAGATTTCATTCTCTTTACTTCAGCCATGCATCCATCCCAAGCCCTTCAAGTCCTAGACAATCCTAACTTCAGTATCATGTAATTGTTGATATACCCAAGCCACTGCTTTGACCTCTGCCTTAAGTTCGAAAGTAGACTTCCTTACATTATTTTCATGATACAAATCATTAGACATGTCAGACTTGAGATAAATACCCATGAGGTAGTCATCAGAACCCACTCACCAGTCACTGGAATTTACCTATAATCCATGACAACAGAAAATGTGTTTCTCTTGCAAATAGAAAAAGTACCTGGCATCACCGTAGGATAAACCAGATTCTCACAATCATTAATCTTCCCCTAAGAAACCTAAAACTTTGCTCATCACAGAATAGATGCAGGCCATCATTGTTGTAGACCAACACTAATACTACAGAAATCTTAGAGACTGAAAGGATTTTCTGTCAGCTAGATAAATAATAATCACAATCTGTTCACGCTTTTCATCTAGACAGAGAGAACCTTGGCAGTAGGGTATCCATTTAAAGTTCACAATCATCCTAATTACATCTTTCTTCTAGCAATGGGGAAACTTGTTAAGGAGAAAAAACCACAATCAAATCCAACACAGCAGAGCAACATTACTTAACAACTACCACTATCAGTTCTAGTTCAGATGACACTGACAGGAATGGATAGCAAGGGCCTAACATAGCTGTATTTTCATGCCAAAATACATTATAAACAAAAAAATTGTCAATGCTTTTCACAAGGACAGAAAGAACCTTGACAATAGAGGAACCATTTGGAAGTCAAAGAACCATTCTATCACATCTTTCTTCTAACCATGGGGGAACTTGACGGGGAGAAAAACTCACAATCAACTCCAGCACAGCAGATCAACACAACTTAACCAGAACCACTATCAGTTCTACTTCAGATGACAGGAATGGATAGCAAGTGCCTAACCTAAGCTATGCTTTTGTGCCCATCTTCTCCAATGCTCCCTTTTTACTTGAGACTTGTAAAAAGAAATTGGCATTTTCCAATTTTGTTAGCTCTATATTTTGTTTTATTATCATGGAGTTGCATAGAACATAGTTGGAAAACTCCCCAAGTATGTGGGGAGTACTCATAGAGGTAGACAGAGTGAGTTTTCGGCAAGTGGCAATTATGAAAAGCTTTTACAGTCCCCACTCGCCATGTTTTGGCAAATTTGACCAGGAAACTCACAAGGATACAGATTTGATGTGCAAGCATGGTTCAGATGCATTTTTTATACTTTTTTTTGCTATTTAACCCTACACACCTGTGCAACCAAGGTTTGGATGCTATTTTTGAACTTTTGTTTTGCTATTTAACCCTACAGAACATTGGTAATCCTCACACAGCAAAATGGCATCCTTGAGAGCAAGTTGTTTTTTGCCTTTTTAAAATTCATGAAAATGGTATGTGCCATGAATGCCTATGTGGTTTCAAAGGTCTTCATTTGGGCTTGGTGATGTGGTCTCCACCCTTTGGCCTCACCCTATACCACGACAGGGAATGCACCAAGGGTGCTACCCCTTAACCCCACTAGGGGCATTGCCCCCCAACCCCCACCAAACATATTTGATACATTTTGTAGCTGTATTTTCTTTTCCAAAATTTAAGTATTTAAAAAATTAAAAAATAAGTTGTTGAATTTTTGCTAAGTCTGAAATTTTTGGTTTGCTAGTCCAAGTCAAGTCTGAGTTTGTGAGCTACGGCATTGAACACTCCTATGTCCAAGAGTCATATGCCATATCTATAGTCCTGTAAAAAAATTATACATTAGCATACACTAAACAAATTCCAATTTCAATTTCATCATCATACAGTTAAAGAGGCACTGGTTGGAAAATTACTTTTCTCATATGGATATTAATAATATTTGAGTGAGGTTGAATTTTTCAGTGAGCTTGTTTATCCATGAAAAGCTTCTTATTATTCTCTAATCAGCTTGACAAAATGCTTGGTTGAATATCTGAAACATTTCCTTAAGCATTTTCAATGCAAATTTAAAGGAAATGGTGGGGTTTCAGGTGCAATTTTGAAAGGTCCATGGGTGCAGAGTATTTAATGTTTATGATTAATATATTTAGCAGGCTTTACACTATATAGAGTTTTTTGAAAAAAATTAAGACATTACTTCAAAACATGTTTTTATCAGAATTTTTTAGGAGATGTGACATGAAAAGTTGAAAACATTTCATCTCGCATCTATACCAAGTACACCCCTAATATGGCATCCTCTTTAGAATCCTCCAATCTATTCCAAATAGGTTGTGCATTCAACTGGCTAATACTAATTCAATGCAATGTCATCGCAAAAATCTACCAACCTGCTTCCACTGACAAAAAAGTTCTTAGCTTTTTTTGAAAAGGCAACAGCTCCTACAGCACCCATGTGGCCTGTTGCCACACATAAGCAGGATCTGCTCTCTGTGTCCCAGATTCTTACCTGCAAAAAAATTATTAATGTTTATCTGGACAGATTGCATAATAAGAGAAAGTAGCTATCAGAGTAATACAGCAAGTATTAAAAAATATAATGCCTCATAGGCAACTACAGAGATGATACATGAAATCATAAGTTTTTATTACTTTTTAAGGCACATGATACATTTTCAATCTGAATGCTTGTAATTGATGCAAACACTGAAAGAAGATAAGATGTGCTTACAGCACACAGGTAAGGTTCCTTACTCTATTCATCAAAGTTTAACATCTCTCACACACCATATCTTATAATCATCATAAGAGCAGGGATAACTAATACTAAGAACTAAAAATTACATCAAGAAAATTAGCAGTGAAAACCTTCAAAAGGTGGTGATAATAAATCTTTTTTATTTAAAAACCAATATTAAGATATTAAGTTAGAATATACAAGCTTTCCAGCTCAAACCCAAATTGCCACAGAAGTATGCATAACTTTTAAATTTGAATTTCTTAAATTAGCCAATGTTCCCCTTTCCAACTAGCTGCTAAGAACTTATGAGTGAAATAAATAGCAAATTATTTCAAATCGCATGCTAAGATGGTGTATTTAAGGACTAACTCTAATTCATTTGAATCATCTAGAATCATCAAGGAACATTAACATGAAAGCATCATAGAGTATTATAATTGCATTATCAGTTTGCATCTTCATCCTAGGCATACTGCATGCTTGTCTGTCATCTTTGATCTTTGTTCATTGTCATTCAATTGACCTGCCCAGGGGCGTGACACAAGGAGAACAAATCCTTGTCTAGCAAGTTCCCAGACAGTGTCTCTCAAACACCATTTTCACCGGTGAAAGTTTAGCAGACCAAGGCAAACCTTTCCCAGGCAAAGAATTCTGCCAGATAATTTCCACACGTGAAGTATGGACCCTCACATCAGGTTCACTTCTGTAGGTGCAAGATTCACTTCTGCTGACACAGGGATCAGATCAATAGGCACAGCTTTGAACCTGACAGTTTACAGAGAATTTCATTGTTCTGAAGTTGTCATCTGACAGATACAGATTTCCTGGTATAATAGCAAAGCAGTTTGTGACATCTATTACAATTTTTTCCTCACAGGTGAAAGTTAAGTTCATTTATTTTTATTCATTCCATCATCACATTGATTTCAGTATTTAATTTATCGCAATATCAGTTATCCATCCCAGCTATTTATCCTAGGTAAGATTTGTTTATCATTGCGATTTAATTAATTTATCTAAGATATTTGTAGAGGAAGATTTTAATTTTCTTTACAATATGTTTTTTTTGATAGATAAGAGAGGATTTCTATTGATTAAACAAAAAAAGTTCATTGCATGCCTGTGGACATTGGGGCAGAAGATTTTCACTGAAAGTTACCCTGCAACACCACACGCCCATGACCACCCAGACAAAAAGAACTTGAGAACCCCCAAAATTGACCACACAGGGTCATATACAATTATACTTATGTAATTGACTATCAAGAACTATACCTAAAAACACCATACGACAGACAAACCAGCCAGCATTACATTTTTACCAGACATTTTGTTGAGCGAAGACCCTGAATTCATACTTCCATGTGGCACTCTGAGCCACAGCAAGACAATACTTTTTCCTGAGAAACTCCATCCCCACAACCACCAGTCTGCGATGCTTGATCAACTCCATGCCCTGCAAGTCTAGGAGGAATCGATAATATTTGACAGTAGCCCTCGAAACCTCAAGAAGACTCAAGTCACGTGGGCACGGGATTCCAACCCCCAGTGTGACCGCTGCCAACGTTTCTTCCAACCCAACCAGCAGATCCTTCTTGAAGAGCTTTTGCATCAGAACCTTAGCCTCCTGCTTAGGAACATTTGTGTCCAAAAGACAACCCAAAAGCCTAGAAGAGATATTTTGTGTCAAGCCGATAACCTTCGACGCCTTCCATGAAGCCCCTACCTGTAATGCATTTCACCGCTGCAAAGGTGAGATAATCAGGGTGGCGAATGATGCGTCTCAGCCTTAACGATGTCACAGGCCCCAGAAATGCCATTTGACGATTGCTACTCAGCAACTGGACTGAAGTATCCATGCCACTAGTAGCCAATTCACTTGCTGAGACATGGATAATGAACATCGCCATACTAAAACTGGCTGAAATTGCTATATTTAACCACCAAATGGACTGCAAAAGCCCCAAAACATTGTCAGAATGACAGCTCACAGATTACACTAAATATACGGAATGTAGATTTACACATCATAATAGGTAAAGCCTCAGAAACCGTGAATGAATCCTTATTACGCCACTAGGCTACAAGCATGCAATTCGTCCGGCTGAAAAGACTGCATTTCAAACGCACTTAAAACCATGATAAATGAGTGTGAGCGGGGCAAGCCTTGTGAATTTGGGGTTGTCGATCCATATGTCCAGCTCAGCAACTGTAGTCCAAAGATCGCCAGCAGGGAGTCAAGTGTCAAACCTCGTGGCAGAGGCGAGAAGATGTTACGATTGCCACGGCAACAGCCTCTCCACAACTATGTTTGTGGAGAGGCACCCACCCAACCGCCCACAATTTTCTTTACAATATTAAATGTACTGTTAATTTTATTAATATTTATAATGTTATTATATATATATATATATTGTACAATTGAACCCAACCATACCAAACTTAGAAATAATTGGAAAACCACTAGATTTAATGTTAATTTTATTTATATTTATACTGTTATGATGACTTTTTTCATATATCATCATTTTTTAAAATTAGAAACATATAATTATAAATAATAAATATTGAGATTTTGAATAGATACCAAGTTCAGCAAGAGGAAAAGATTATAACAAACTTAAAACTTAAAAATATAACTAATATATTGCATCGGACCTAACATTTAAAAAATTAAAATATAACAAAGTTAAAAATAAAAACAAAAAAAATGCAAAAGTTATACAGCACAGGGCATACACAGAGGGGGGCATATAAAACAAGGACTTGCTTTAATTTCCCTGGTATAGTAAATCCTAAGCCAAAACATTCACAGGAATATTAAGGTTGTATTATTAAAAAATTAAAAATTGAATCCAGGATCACACAGGAGGCAGCTTAATCCTGCATGCACAACCTACTCAGGGTACTTAACGGAAGATAATAGAGAATTCACAGGAGGCTCAAAAAATTTGAGGAAATAATGGTTTTTTAAAATAGGAATACTTAGAGATGTGGCCAGGATGTCTCCTGTGACTGGAGACAAGACATGTATCCCTGCTCTGTGTCTGTGTGTGTGTGCATAGTACAATAAAACAAAACCATACTGAACTTGGGAAAAAAATCAGCAAACTGCCAAACCCAAACCTGAACCTGAACCCAAACTCAAACTGTCAACATAGTAATTAAGTTACTAATGTTCAAAGAAAGTGCAGCAGAACTGTGAATAAAAGACAAAAATAAAGAGAATTTTCATGGGGGTGGTAGGATAACCCTCTGATACCACCTTCATACAATTCTCTAAAGCAAATATATACTTTATTCATACAAAAATAATAGTTGAAGCCGAAGGTAATTACTAATTACCATTGTCATACATATACATTTTAAACTGTAATATATCGGCAAACCATTAGAACAATAGTCTGGTGACTGGTCAAATATATTTTTATATCAATGTCCACAATTCCTAGGCCATCATGACTATTTGATATTATTGATTATTCTGATAATGTATCTCCAGATGGAAAGTGTGAACCTTAGTTATTGGGGTGAGTAGAGTTCTTTCCATCATATATACCATTATTACTATATTTCTTTGTTTATTGAGTGTTTGCAGTTGTTCTTGCAATCTATTCGTTGCAAATATTACCTTGGGTGTGTAGCATCAGAGTAAAAGAATCATATTGTTAATTACTATGACAAGTTCATCATACAATATTGAGTAGGCATATAACAGTGACCCACATCCATCAACTAACAACCAATTCAAGTTAGCCAATAGCAGGTTTGAATTAAACCACATTTGTTTTCCTTCAAAAACAGTTAAATCCCCCACTGTTATCCTCATTGCCAATCAAAATTTATCTTTATTTCTCACCATCAAATCTACAACCAGAGCAACAAGCAATCTGAGCTTATAAACCATCATTGTTTATTTTTTCAATTTGTTGGATGTCAATAACACTAAAATCTGGTAAACTGAAACTGTCGGCTTTGGTTGAATTTCACTATTGTTCACTGAACCAATCTGCACAAATACTCTCATTTGCAGCATAATTTAGTGGAATTATTACTACAGCCACATTTTCAGGAAAAAATTGCTGAATTTTCAATTCATTTATAGGGATTTGAAATGCTTTTTGCCTTGTAATATTCATTTTTAAATTTCCCTAACATTCTAAACCTAATAGAATAATGAAAATGCTACTTAAAAGGATACTGTACATGATACTTGCATCCTAATTCAATACAGTAAGCACTGGTTGTATGATTTACAAATTGACAAAAAATATCCAGCACCAAACTACTGAAAAGAATATGCTTGAAGGTCAACTACTGCTAATTACACAACCACTCAAATAAATTGCTGAAGAATAACATGCCAAGTGTTGTCAATTCAATACTTACCGAGTGATCTTGGGCCCCTGAAGCTAAAAGTATTTTTCCAGAAACAGCAATACTATCAAGACAAAGAACTATGCCTGTGTGCCCTTGCAATTCATAGGTGCATGCCATGGAGGCCAATTCATACACACGTAGCTGCAGATTCAATTGCAGTAAAGAACATTTAATTGTAGTCAAATGGTTATTTAGTACAAAACATAAAATATTTAAACTGAAGATTTTAACTCGCCATCTAAGCATTGCAAAAACTTGCATAACAAGTTACAAAGGCTTACAAAAGTAAATATCCAAGAACATCCAGGAAGCACCAACAAATTATGTAAGTTTATGATTGAGTTACTCAAGAATCTAGAAGCCTAACAATTTCAATCACAATTTCACTACTTTTAAATTTTCAATATAGTAATCTCAAATAAAACTTCTGGATGGACCTCAACCTATAGCAATATCAAACAAAGCTACAAAACATCCAGCAGAAATCATTATAGTTCACATTGCTAAAGCTAAAAGCTATATAACTCTTTTTTTCCTAAAAACTGCACCTGCTCCGAATTTGTTGCCACTGCAAGGAAGTTCTCCTCTTCTCCAACAAACTTCAAGTCCACTACCTCCTCATTGTAACCTATAAGCTGTTTGCTGACCCTCAAGTCACATTCATCTTCACCACTCTCCACCAGGTCATAGAACAGAAAGCGCTGATCAGCAGTAACGCACAAAACTCCTTGAGCTAAGGGTTGCAGGACAGCAGATACAAAACCTCCCTTTGATTCATCTTCACTAGAACTAATAATGGCATCTGAAGACTTCTGCTCATATAAGCATATGGCACTGCAAAAATTGATAAGATCATCAAGATAATTTACAATCATGTGCAAACATATAAGATATGTCTAAAAGAAAATTGCAATTTCGCAAAGAGCAAACAGTATAAGATATTAAAAATTGTCACTCGCATTTTCAGCAACATCACATTGATATTACAATAAGAAGCTAAAATGATTAAATGTAGCTAGACAACTTACCCTTCAGAAAACCATATACGAATAATGCCGCGCTCCCCAACTGTCAGAAAGTGCACTGGAAATACACCACTTTTCTTTTCCTTTTCACGTGATAATTGCTTTTGGCTCAGGCCAGACACCAGCTTAGATATACTTGGAATTACACACACAGTTTCTAATGGTTCATAGGTCAATATTGTCTCCCTGAAGTGATAATCGTGCAGGTCCCATATATTCACCACCTAAAATTCCAATGTCATCCTCCATTCTAGTTAACCATTAGATTACAAAATACTAAAACATTCTTCAGAAAAATAAGTTCCAAAGGTTCAGAAAATCTAGACCTGCACAAAAACATTAAGGATCACACAATTATATTGGAACAGATTAACATCTCAGTTTATTAGTATTTGCTATTTACTATTTCTAAGAACGATTCAAGATACATCCAATAAGCACAATCCATCAAACACTTAAAATTTTGTATAGAAGAATAACTTATGCTACTTCTGTCATGTCCCCAGTTTGGGACCCTTTCCAATTGGCGGGAAAAAAAAAGAGCATTTTTAAATGCTAATATGAAAATAATATTAAAATAATAATAATTTTTAAATTAAATAAATAATATTAATTATATTTAAAAATAATAATAAATAATAAATTTAAATTATTGTTAAATAACATTTAAATTTAAATAGATCTTCTTTGGCTGACCTTTCCAAAGGCTAAGTATTTATGCGGATCCTAGTTTCATTGTTGATCATCGAATGAAGACATTGAAAATGGCCACGTAGCGTGTCCCAACCTGGTAGGACGTAGTCTCTGCTAGTGGTTCGATGTCCTTGTTCATCACTTCAACCATTCATCCATTCAAGTACTTACAATCTTCTGCATATTTGCATTTCATTTCAGTCGTCCCGTGCCTAGGGCTAAAGTCGCAACTCCCAACAAACGGGCAAATCAAGACGCAAAAGCTATCTGGATTCTTCCGCACCACTTGCCAGGTCCTCTACACCATCACTCTTGGACGAAGGGTGCATTCATGGTCGAGATCGCACCATCACCCAAAGTACTGAGGCAAGCTCTCTCACGAGTTCTTCATCTCCCTCACATCAACACTTCACCAGACAAGCCGCTATTGCTGAGTCGTGATATCCCTTTGGGATCTATAGCGAAATTCATCCTCTCACACAGGATCTACAGGGATCAAAGTCTTCACTATCACACAGCGAGCAGGGGGTTGACGACAAATATTATATTGCATCGGAACCTAGTTGAAGCTTCAAGCGGAAGCGGACACACATCACTCGCACCATTCTGAAGACATCTTCATATCATCCCAAGCCGTGAGTTGTGGCTATCGAAGCATTGTCTGAGCTTATGCGTATGATCAAGTAAATGTAACGTTGAAACGATTATCATTCTAGAACTTTGTTCCCTATGAGTCTGAGCCTCAAAATGTCTATCACATCTTGCTGAGTGATGATTAACTTTTGAGACTACATGCTACTAAAGTATCATTCTTTGTAATTCAAACCTGATTGCAGTCAACATTTTATTTGCTGGTAACGACTGGCTACGTGTTTCGTCTCAATCTTTATCTAAGCTTGACCTGTGTGTAGCTTGAGTTAGAGTTAGATTTATGCTTGAATACGGCAGTGGTATATCGAAGAATTATCCTAGACAGTGTTTCCTGTGTTCATGCTAATTGGAACTGATAATTTGATATTGTTTATTCCTCGTGGACACCTACTGGTATTTAAGTTTGAGTATTTAAATTTTCAGTTGAGTACCTATTTGTTGTGAGGGAGTTTCTAGCTTCTCACAGTGGTATCAGAGCAATGATTCTGCGAGCCTGTGGACAGTCAAAGATTTATAGAGAAAGAAAGAGGATAGAGGCAAAGGTAAGATAAAGATGGAGGAGCAGACTAACGAAATCAAATCTTTCATAAAGAAGTAGGATCAAGTAAATCAGATGCTGATACAAATGATGCAGACTCTCACTGCTACAATAACCAGCCACAAATCGGGACC
>VDFB02271949.1:0-45282 GCA_007258455.2 Sequoia sempervirens
TCAATTTTCTATAAATTGATCTAGTCTTCATCATTCCAATCTCTCTCTAAAACTTGCGAAATCTTATGACTTTTGAGAGCACTTATCTTGAATCTTCGATGTTTTGCTAAATCATTATCTTAGGCTATACTTGCATGAACTCTTGAAAATATGAGGGCAATTATACTACAACAACAAAATGGAGAAGGGTAATCGAGATGAATCATGGAAATACATAGCAATTTGGAGAGATTGTTCAAGTTTTAATTTATGTTTTGACTTCCTTTGTTCTTTGTTGCTTAGCATTAGATTGCATTTAGATTTAGATTGCATGTTTGCTCTTAATCTTGTCTTGTGCACTTTCGGACATTACACTAGTTTCTAGAATTCCACCTAGGAAACTAACTCCAAAGTGAACTTATTAACGATCTGAATAGGTCCTCACTAATATCTAGTTAGGAAATAACCCCACTAACACCCCCCATAAGTGCGACTTGGGAGTGTAGTTATTATGCAAATGCAATATGGGTCTTGGCTACTAGGACATGTTAGGTACCCATGTACAAATGAAAATGCAATCTCTTACAAATAGAGAAAAGGAGAAAACATCATGGGACAAAACTCCTCCCTAAAAAAGAGATATAATTCAAAATGCAAATCATGTACAAGTAATGGAATTGATGAGTGGAGGTCTCAGCATCAATACCCCCCAAGAGCTACATCCATCACAAGAATACAATAATTAAAAACCCCCCCATAAGAGGGAAATAGAGAGACTATATAGCCCCCCTATAATGTGTAATCACTTACAAAAATGGTAAGTGCTTGAAGACAAAACACGATCCAATATCGACAAACAACTTGTCTCCCTTTCAGAAGAAACAAAACCAAGTAAAAATGCAAGGATGCTTCCCATTCCAGATAGGAATTGAAGGAAGGAAGGATAAATATGTATGATGATGATGTCTCTGAAAACTACTCATGTGTCTCCTTGCCCAAGGAAGATGAATATGCCACAATCAAATTAGGTACATTCCCAGTCAATGAAGAAGGTGACAAACTAGGACTATGCAAAAAATGATGCTAAACAAGATCCAAAGACAATGATGGGTTGACAATAGTTGTGCAATGTTCGTCATCAAATAGGAGAGATAACCCCTCACAAGAATGAAAAATAATGATCCCTACAATGAAGGAAGAGATGGAGACTAGTTTGACCCCCCCGAATGAAGTTTCCTCAAAACAACTGAAAGAAGTCTGAAGCCAAAAGAGTGTCCAATGATGACAAACCACATGTATCTCTCGAGGAAGAAACAAATCCAATGGTAGATGTTGAAGAAACTCCAAATTTGTGATGAAATGGGAGGGAAGAAGCCTCATATATGAAATCTCTAAGAAGGAATCAAGTGCCTCCAAGGTAGTCTCACCAAGATTAGGATCCTCAATCAAGGTCAAAACAATGGAATGTGGATACTCAAGAAAACCATCCAAAGTAGAATCTTTATAGAGGAGAGATATCCCCCTCAAGAATGATCTCCAAACCTATAAAAGTGGCCAAGTCTACAATATCTAAAACAAAGCCATACTATAATCCCAATTCTGGAAAATAATTAGATACTTTTTTTGATGAATCACCGAAATTTCTCAATGAATCACCAACATGAATAGGAATGATGGAAGCCTCAATCAATGACTCTGCACAAGGAATCACTGAAGGTGAAGGTACATCAACTATCTTTGATGGAGAAGAAGCATATAAAGAACCCTTGAAATCCTCATCTAAACATTCAAAGCATTCTAAGTTTGTAAGCTCCTTCATAACATTATCATCATAGGGTATCCTGTTTGAAGAATGAAGAGGCTCATGAAATTCTGAATCATGATCATCGGGGAATGGTGGAGTATTAGGATCTCCATATATTTCCCAAATCTTAGTCCAAAGAGTATGAGGACAATCATAATGATCAATACCTTTCAAAATATCATCATCAACATGCATTGCAATAACCTCTAAGACATCATACCTTCTACATTTCCAAGAAATTTTTTGGATACCTTTATGAAGAGGGGGAACTAAACCATATAAATGTAGCAACAAATTAAGTGATTCGAGATGATCTATGATGCAATCTTTCCATTGTTTATAGTTTCCCCTTTTCAACATAGTCAAGGAAGGATGAAATGAAAACCCCATAATGAATTATGAAAAATCTTCAAGATTACTAAGACATTGACCTTCAATATCAATTAGATACTCCCAAATAAGATGCACAACTTAAAATAAATCCTCCCAATGCAAATATACTTTCTCCAATTTTCTGAATGTCCAAGTTATCAAGCACATGCCACAAATTGCAAAAACTCAATAAAATGTACCTAGAGGCGAATCTAAAAAAAGTGGATGGAAAAAATGATATAACTTCGAATCACCTTCTTAATACCGTTGGAATCTCCAAAATATAAGAAACTAGTGAAAAGATACGAGCTCGAGAGTCCAAAAGGAAGCATTGATTTCAGCTGGCTATAATTCATACCCACAACAAAATTTGGAAAAATAATCTGCATGATTGTGAAGTACATGAAACTATGTTTTCGGCGATATCTCATTTGCCAAAATATGATATCATGGCAATAAATTATGCTCCATTGAAAAATACTACCCTATTAGGGGGTGCATTCTAAATAGGCACAAAAATTAAGCTCTTTGGTGCAACAAAATATCCCCGTGGTCGTCAATATGACCGCTCCTATCTGATTAGAAAAAAAAAGGTGTGCCGCCTGATTTGGCGGCGGCGAGGCTAAGTGTCGACAGTCTTGGGGTGGTGCCACTCCAATTAGCAGAGCACTTGGTCTATTATGTGACCTTGTCTAATGGTAGAGTGCTAGTGGCAGGTATTGAACATATAAAATAAATGGTGGAAGAAAGTTGGTGGATAATGAAAATGGTTGACCAGGCTATAAATGCAAGCAGACAAGTGTACACAGGCTGGCAATAATTTAATATAGCCTACAAAAGCTTCAAACCTCATTCATTCCAACCAATCACAGATTTGGAAATGGGGCATGAATAATATTCCAAGCTTTTGATATTGCCTTTGGGAAATCAAAACCTTAAATATATGTAGATTAAATAATTCAAACCCACATTAAAAATACGAAAGACGACTGTTGAATAAATAATTTCGACCACCAATTTTAAATATACCCGCTGAAATGAAATATTAAACCCAAAACTATAATATGTTAGCTTAATAAATCAAAACCCCAATAATTATTCTCTACCAACTATTGAAAAATATATGAGCCCGAATATAATTTTTTTTTGAACCTACAAATGATATGATGCTGACCAGAGGAGGATATTTTTTTCTGCAACAAGGGGGGAAAATGTTTCCTTTTCAATTGTACAATTTTTACCTTTTCCCTCAATATAGTTGCAAAAAACCTTTGATGGCCTCCGGATGATGAAGTCGAATTTTAATGAATGGGTAGGCATTCCTAAGGTTTTTAGACCTTTTGAACATGATGGTGGGGTCAAATTTGATCCAAAGTGCTTCAAAAATCAATTGCCTCCCAGATGAGAACAACTATCCCTTCAAACAAAACCTTTAGCCTATGATAGTCTCCTCAGCTCAACTTCTCGATACGAGATGAATCTCCTATGGCCTAAGCTTTGATACCATGTTGGAAATATGAATAATAATCCAAGTGAAGCCACACACACTTCAAAGGATCAACCCAGAGAAAAAACCATCCACATAAATAAGAAAGTGTTGCAACATGAGCAAGAAGACAACTTGATAAAATGATGATCTATGATGAATTTATCTAGAATGATTTACAAATGTACAAGAGCCTAGCTTATATAAGCAAGGAGAGAGGAGGTTGGATAACCACCTTAGTTGAAAACATTAAATGCTTAATGCATAATTTTAAATGCATGAGAGAAATATTAAATGCCTAGATAATTACATGCTAATTAATGAGACATGGCCCCATTAATACTAGTTTTTAGAATGCCACCTAGGAAACTAACTCCTAAGTAAACTTATTAATGATGTGAATAGGTCCTCACTAATATCTAGTTAGGAAATAACCCCATCTACACTAACACTTTTGAGGTGGTGTTATCATAATATCCCTTGAGGTCCTAGCATTGTCTTGTCATTATTTGTTTGCACCCCTTGAGGTGAGTTTGGTATTTTTTCTTCACTTTGTTCATGAGTGTTGAACATAGTGTGGTGTTGGCATAGCATGAAACCTTATCAAGGTTATTGAGGGGTATGACTCTTGGTATGGTTGTTTTGGGTACACACCTAGTGAAAAGTAGTCCTCACTAGTGTGTTTCTTATTTTTACTTTGTCTTGGCGGCTCACCTAGTGAAAAGTGATCCACACTAGCCCATGTTCCTTCCAGTTTGTGATTCACCAAGATTTTGTATGGTGTGAGTCATGAACACTTTTTAACATGGACACCTAGCATAATACACTTTTCTTTCCAGTGAAGCCATGTATTTCATGAGTGATGTGTATGACTTCAATCCTCATGGAGCATTTTATTTATTCGATGGATGATGTTTGGTATTTGAGACAATTTAAGACTGAGGTATCTTTGCCTTACCAATTCAAATCTTTTAGTACTAACCTTGTGTTTTTTTGTTTGTCTTTTATGTGTCCTCATTGTGTTTATGTTGTGTTTTTTTCATTTTGTCATCATTTTTATGTTCCCTCATTTCATGTATTTTCATTGTGTATGCTTCGTGTTTTTTGACATGTGTGTTTTTGTACGTTGTCTTGCTGCATATTATATGTGTGAGCATTCATTTGTGGTTATGTTGGTTTACCATGGGATCTTGGATCCTAGGGCTTGCGCAACCCCCTTGATCCTTAGTCATTCTATCTCTTCAACATTTGGACAATCAAATCCCTCTTGACATATTTTTCTACTTTAGTGTGAGTTTGAGCATAAGTTCATACTCTCACTAAAGTGTGGTCTAAATTTAGTGTATAAAATTGCATACCTTAAAAATTTCACATTATATATTCCCCCCCAAATTATTGAGCTTAATTGACACCCAAATTGCCTAAAATTATGTATTCTAGAGCCCATTTGTACCCCTTTTCAATAAATGGCATGCATTGAATAAATGCATCCACCTCATATGTTGCCATTGATATTGAGAGTCCTAGAAATTTGGGCTAGGATGCATTCACCCATGGGCGAATGGGTCCCCCTTCTTAGCCAAGACCCATTTTTGGACATGTCAGAGTAGCCATTTTAACATTCAAAACCCCACTTGCAAATGTCAGTTATCGAGATCTAATTTTTAGGAAATTAAATAAACTCCATAAATACCTATTTATTACATTATCTAAGATCTATCTATCAAGAGGTGAACATTAAGAGAATTCAAGATCAAGTCAAGAGAAACATTATTAGAGTTTCATTGCAGCAATTCAAGATCCAAACATTATGTCAAAGTGTTTGTGAGTTTATGTTATCATGTTGTCATTATTTTGTGAAGGCTAACATCTTTTTGTAGGTCTCCAAAACATTTAGGTATTCAAGTAAGTAAGATACAAATCCTTGAGGAGATGTGTATGACTTTAATACTTGAAGGCAACCACTGAAGGGTGGTAAGTTGCAACACATTGTGATTTTATCTTTCCTTCCTTTCAATTATCTATTTATCATCAATATTTCCATTGTGGAAGTGGAAAAACTTACACGGGGTTTGAATGAGGCAAGCCCCTAAAATAGCTCAATATTTTCTCTCTTTGAATGTGTAGGTTATAGGTTTGAAGAGGATTGAAGAATGATTGAAGAAAAATTATCTATTGTTGCATTTATTGTCATACATATTTCCAAGACATGAAAACTCAATTACATGAATATCTGTTAGTGTTCCGACATATTTACAAGTCAGGATATGAAGCTTAGATCTGACATCAAAGGACCCCAAAAGTTGATTAGGACACCCCTACAAAGACCAATTTTACCAAGGGTGGGCCAGTCCTCCTACGGTGATTGAAACCAACTTTTTTAGGTTGGTACATATCATTTTGCATTTCCCAGATCCACTTGTAAATTACTATTTCTGTTTGTCAGTTGTTGAGATCTTGCAATTTATATATTAGGGAATATAGTATAATTAAGTTAAATCATTTCCAATTCATTCCCATCCTCAATTAGATGTAGATCTAGATCTAATTGGCTCACCTTCATGGTTGATAGTCAATATATTTACCTTGTTGATCTACATCCTAATGAAATTTGGAAAAAGGCCCCTTGCATCCTCGTTTCTTTGCATTTAGGACCTAGGATCCTTCTTTTCTATGTTTCAAAATAATTGATTTTATTTCTCATTATCAATCTATATCTTCACAAATTCCCTATGCCTTGCTTGATCATGACATTCAAAGAATTTTCATGAGAAGTCTCTAGCCAATATTTATGGAATAAGTGTCCATAATAAAATATCCTTTTTTTTTCATCTATGTATTATGCTATGAGATTATTAGTAGACATGGCCTAGTATGGGGCTTTTGCCTCATCTTCACATCCTAATAATTTTGGAGCTATGTATTCTTTCGGAGAGTCAAAGAGAAACAAGGCAATAGCTAATGTGGTGACCATCCCCCAAACAACTAAAAATAGTACACTTGGATCACAACCTAATCATGTTTTCATTAAATTATCTGATGCTTACTTAAGTGTACTTTAGAGGTTACTAAAAGATAATCTTATCACCCTATCGGAGATTAGATCACTCCTTGACAACAAGCCATGCCCTAGTTGGTATGATGCTTCTAATTTTTTCCAATATCATCGAGTGCTTAGGCATGACATCAAATGTTGTGTACGCTTGAGACATGTAATTCAATATCACATAGATAGCAGTAACATACAAATTGATAGTAAGAAGCAGAACTTAAACAAATTTGTCACTAAGGCCAATAGTCAGCTGCAAATTTGCAGACCCTTTTTTGCCTCATTCTTCTAATTTTATTGCCACTTATTTTTTTGGTCCATTTGATGATGTTGCATATGTGAACATGGTATCCATCACTCTGATCTCCTCTCCAAGTCAGAAGGTTAATATTATTGACATATATTTCACGCCTAATGACTTGTCTTATCACAAATAGTACTCTCCCCTTTACATTCTTTCTTAGGTCAATGACACTATCATCACTGACGTTATGGTTGACCCTTCCAAGAGGGTCAATGTTATAACACTACTATATTTGACTACAAATTTTGATGAATGTTTGGTGACATATCGACAAAATATTGTTGACTTACTGACGCAACACTGATTTAAATTTTGTCGCTGGATTTTTGTCGCTTTAACGACCAATTTTTATATGTCAAAACCATGACCCAACATTGTCAGTTAGTGCCATGGAAAATGTTGGTGGTTTCCATCACAAAATCAATGTAACTTCGTCCATCTATCGGTGCAAAAAATCACAAAACATTGCAGAACGCCCATTTGAAATCGTCGAAAAAACACCAAACGTTTGTCCATTTTCCGATGAGGTGGAGCAAACCGTCGTTGCCATTACGATGAAAACTATGTCGCATGTACATCAACCTCGTCACAAATTTTTGTGGTTCATTGGGCCATGCTTGTCGAAATTGCGACGAAACCCTGTAGTTTTTTTTTAAAATTATTTGTTCAAACATCTTCCCTCCCTAACACGGTTATATGTATGAGTTTTGTTCTTTGCATTAATAATTTGGCCGATGTATCTTTCGGTATAAGTCACTCTGAAAAGTATTTATCTTTCCTTGTGTCCTTTATTGGTGTAGCTTATCCAATGTAATCCTATCGTAGAGACTTCGTTCTATTGGGCCCAAAGTTATTCATTACTTTTGATGGTGATACTCCCACCGATGAATTCTATCGGCACAACTTTCATCGATGGTGCCTTATTTTATCCACTATGTCGGCGTAACTTGAGATATATTCTCCCAACTAAATGTTATCGATGTAAGATGTGTCGTTGGGCGGTCCATTTTCTATTGTTCTGATATCAATGTGTTCCTCTGATGAAATATATCGGTGTACCTCATGCCAAAATCCTGAGTGAGTCTATCTTTTACTTTCTTGAATAACCCATCGGTAGAAAAAAAAGAATGTGTCCGCGATATGAGCCTTTTATCTTCATCAAAGTAGTATATGAGATTGGAATTGTCACTTGTTAGGCTTCTGATGGCCGATGAGTATTTTGTTGGGGAAACTTTCATGAGTTATGCCGATATGCATTTCCTGTGGTGCTACATTCTTTATTTGTTCCTTTTTAATCAAAATATATAGCTCAATTTCTTCTGCCGATCGGTATGAATGCAATGTGCCTATGTCGATATTGTACAATGTGCTTCCTCATTCACGTAGGCCATTCTTGCAATGTTTTTATTGGTGAAGCTTTCTAGTTGTGCTGATATATTGTATTGTGCCAATATAAACATAAAACATGATCGGGGTGACATAGATACTTCTTGGCCGATATGTTATATCCCTTCAATTTGAAATGTGTGAACAATGGGTCTTGGACATATAGTGAGTAAATAGCTTATAAGAACAATTGTAGAAGACCCAACAATGAAGACTTGGGAAAAAACTACCATCAAAATTGCTGGATACGTCTCACATGACCTGCAATAATGCAAGTCCCAAAGCATATGGGCATAGTGTTGAAAACCCACACATGGAAACTAGGGACCCAAATTTGTGTCTTAAGGTTGTGCAATCCCTAAAAAAACCCTCATTAACCAATCAAAAAGTAAACAATTGTCTACTAATTTGAAAGGATTAATCACAAAATTGGTTTTAATAGTTGAGACAGGTGTGAATGAAAAAATGGAAGACTTATGGTAAAATTTCAAATATGTGAAGATATCCTTGGGAAAAAATATAATAGTCACCTTCTTCTCTCATAGTGGAATAAAGTAAAATATGTTCTTAATATTTTATAGGAAAAAGTTAGTGTAAAGACAACATACAATTATGCTGATTCCATCATTGAACTATACACCAAGCTCACGAATCAAAACAAGTATTGTTCTCACAACGTATGAAGCCCACCTAATTACAATTGAGTTCAAATAGAAATTAAATCCACAAATAATGATTTCCAAACAATACATTCTATTTTTTCTTAGTTGTGTGTGTGAGAGAGCGAGAAAGTGAGTGTGTGTGTGTGTGTGTGATAGAGAGAGAGAGAGATAGAGAGAGAAGGTCACTTTTGTGATGGATCTCTAGCAAAATATGTGCTTGCTTTCTCATATGATACCTGGGCGAATAAAAATAACATTTAAACCCAAACCAAAAACCAAACCAACAACATATAATACATAACTGTATTAATTCTATCCAATGAAATTATTTTATCATCAGTGCATGAAGCACATGACAGGAGATTAGTAGGAGCAATCCATCCACTCACTTATTCCATTGGTCACTAAATAAGAGAATCATCTATAAAATTTCTACCCAAATTGAAAGGTTCCCCTCAAATGGATCAAATGGCATGTAAGCAACTAGAGATGATTATTGGGAGCAACTGTAGAATCAATAACCTACCAAACAATGGAATGACATCATCACTAACTACTCATCACTTAGTGAATTGTGGATGATTTTAGCATTAACCACATAATTACAATATCTGTATGTTTAATGATTTAATACCAGCTGTGTTACAGGGCTCTCTCATAGAGCCCTCATACCCAAACCTAGTTCGAACCACGTACTAGTCTCAAGCCAATTCTTGTGCTGAAATGGATGGCCTCTTCTCTTTTGTTTCTGTGCTACATGAATACATCCCAAGTTTGTCTAATCCAAACTTGTATATCCCCAGACGTGGGATCCATTCGTGGATAGCTTCCCCTGCAAAAGCTGTCATCCAAGGTAACATATGAGATGTGTTAAAAAGTAAAATAAGTACAAAGGGTAACATATTGAAGCAAAGAGAACTAATGAAAATCGCATAAGCTTAAAAGTGCAGCATAATGAAATATTGAAAAGTGCATTACCTTATTGAGCTTCTCTTTGTTTCAAGAATAGTTTAATATTCTCTACTTAACAGGGCCAACCACGTGACGGTGGAAGCTCATTCCCCCTCCCCCCTCACATCACTCTCAATTCCCCATACCCAATCATATAACATTAATCATTCATTCATCCATTAATAACATATAACATTCATTCATTAACATATTTACATTCATTCATTAACATATACCATTCATTCTTTCAATTTTTACATATTATAAAAAATATGGTTGCCAAAAATATTAGTTTTTAACATTCATTGACATATTATCAAAAATATGGTTGTCATAATATGATTACAATCACTTTTTTTTTTGTTTTTTGCAGCTAAAAGAAGAAGAAGTTGAGTCATTTTCTAAATCATCTGTCCCCTTTAGTTTTTTTTCCTCTCCTCATGATCTTATGTATGCCTAGTTGCGGTACTCATGACGTGGAGGCCCTACATGTGCTACAATAACAAAAAAATGTTAAATTGATATGTTTTATTATTATTTTGTTACAAGTATTTCATTAATTAAAAGAACATTAGAGTGGTGCTCTTTACCTGATGGGGCCACATCATGTTCCTGATCTTGTCTTATAGCCTCATGCTCAACATGTTGAACACCCTCTAAATCCTGATCTGGAGTTGAAACACAAAGGTTACATTAATTAATACACCAATTGCAATTAAATATGTTTAAAAGAACATTAGAGTGGTCCTCTTTACCTGATGGGGCCACATCATGTTCCTTGTCTAGCCTATCATGCTCAACATGTTGATCATGCTCTACATGCTCTAAAGTTGAAACACCTAGTTACACTAATTAATACACCACTGTAATTAAAGATGCTTTAATTGTATTAATCCATACCGCGGTTTGGTATAGCACATGAATACATCCACATCGAGATGCACACCATGACCTTCTACCTACAGCCTTTACCCCACCACGCTATTAATATCTTCTAATGTCATGCAGATATCATTACTTTCCCCGCTTAAACAAATAGGCAATACAATTTATTTTGTGGAATTTAATTATTGTCAGATTAAAATAAGATTAATTCTAAATAAACTTCATTGTTGTTTTCCTCGTGTTGGATGGAGTGGAAATCCTGCTTGCCCAAATAAGTTAGCATTCAACCATAGCTCCATAGCCTACCGGAAGACAATCTTAGGTCCTTTCTCGTGGGAACTCTGGTTGTGAGCCCATTTTTGCCAAGATCATGACTTCATTTTATGGTGATAAAACCAATTTTTTTGCAATTTTACGGATGCAATATTTATTTATTGATACTCTTTACACCAAGCGTTACCTTCATAAAATCGCCAAGTTTGTGTTGCCTCGTTTTTCTAGTCTTTCCTTTTGTTTCCCGATGTACCTCTGCGAAAAGTTTGAAACATAGATTATATATGTAATCAATATATAATTACATTGCTGATAGTATCACATACCTTCCTTGGCCCGGTGGTGTCTTTCCTTTTTTCTTTTCAGCCTTCTCCTTTCCATCCGACACCAGGTCCTTCCACTCCCTCTCCAGAATCATGGGGGGATGCTCATACTTTTTGTTCTTCTCTAAATGTGACCTATATTGGTCCCTCACATATTTTAGATAGGTACTAGATTTCTTAAGGACCTTGGTTTAGTTGAATTTTTTATCACCAAACAACACAACTAAACGGTTAATGAGCTCATCTTTTAAATCTTGATTTTGGGCATTCCACCGTGTACGTATGGTGGGCCCAAAGATCTCCAATGTAATATCATTTAGATATTTATAAAAACCATCATTTCTTGCAAAATGATCATGGGATCATTAGTCTAAAAAGAGTGACTTCAATAAGAAAATTTCAATTGATATATATAAATAATAATTAAATATTTTAAAGTACCCGACCTTCTATCTTTATGGGAATGAAATCCTCGGCCACCAAAATGTGACCTGTGAAATGTTCACACTAGTAATACTGGAAGATCTAGGAAATGCTGCTAAAAAATGCCAATACTAGTGGCCTCGCGACTAATGTGCACATGTCTTGATGCATGTTATGACACAGTTTGTTGCCGAGGGTGCACCACCCGATGCCCCGCGATGCTATGTAAGCTGCCAAAATTACCGACAATATAGGCACTGATGATGGGGTTAGATAATGTGATGTATGCCTAGGAAGATCAGGATGGACACTTGTACCAACCCTTACTCCTCGGGAAGCACTTGCAGTACCCTGATCATGGCCAGGAGCATCATGAGGAGGAAAATAACCCTATAAAAACAACACATATTTTAGTTCATGACATAAAAGAGTACAAAATATAAAACCATGAATGAATTTATGTTATAATTAAAGACCTCTATGACAAATTACTTGTAAAGTTTCATGCTTTTGTCGGGCCAATATTTAACCCTTTCTGCCCTCATCTCAAGTTTTAGGCACCAGAATAACAACTCTAAGGATTTCTTCATTGCATTTTTGCCTTCTTATCATATCAAGAGGGTTTATGTATATGTGATGTCATCATCAATAGTGACTTCCACTTCCCTATGGATGTTTCCCACTGTTGGTTCCTTTTCCTCGATCATCCCATCACGACAAATAACATAAAAACATATCAAAATTAACCCCAATAAACTTATAAAACATACACAAAACATTTTGCTCATATCTAATTTGTACAATTACAATGAGGTAAACCCCATTAAGAAGCACCGAAGATGCATCGATCTATGCTCTATGCCGTAGCCTTCCTATGATCAAATATCCAACGGACAAAAATTAAATATAAAAAAATTTCACCAAATGAAACCACAGACTTTAAAAAATCATAATAATAAATGGTATATTGGAGTCATTAATTGGAGGTTGGGTAAAAGTATACATAGTACGTACCACCCCCATAGTAACTGTGTTTGTAACTAAGCAATTCAAATTGTAATCGATTAGCAACTCTTCCCCTACAGCTATTGATTTTATCACACATACCTATCATTACCTGCTTCTCACAAATATAATACAGCTATTTTGACCTAGGTCATGTATCATTTTATAAAACCTAATATTCCCCTCGATGTTTTTTGGCCTTCATCACATAGCCACTCCTTTTATTTTGATCCTTGCCTTAGTTATATAATTTTGCCGACAAGTGTATACCTATGATACTTCAGTAGACGAATCCGGGCCAGATCCACCTTTTGTAACTATAACAAGGTCCAACATACTCCATCATTTCAGTAAATTTTTCATAACAGACCTTTATTCTGTCCATGCAAAATAGGCCCAAACCATGTAATGACGATGGTGTTATGCGATATATCCTCTCGTTGACACAAAAATCAGTGTTTATTGGAGGAGGTTCTTTGGGTACCCATTGTTTCCATAGATGTTTGTACCTCAAGGGCACCTTGATGTCGCCTATTCTCTCATCATCATAAGAACATGACCCCCCTTTAGCAAGAAAAAATTCCATGCGTTTACGAAATTTTCTTCTAATCTTTTGACCTCTAGTTGATCTCCCTCTTTTAGACCTACTACATGTCTCGCTTTCCTCTTCTCTTCCTGAATTTCCCTCGCTCAAGGAAGGAATATCTGAAAAATACCTATTTGGTGGTACTTGCACTCATAAGGATGTTGGATGAAGTTCTTTCATGGTGATGTGATCCCAAGGTATGGTGTCGGAGGATTAAAAACCAAGGTTGTCACTACTAGTCAAATGCATGTGGAGGTAACAATAGTTTTGAATGTATCAATAAACCTTGTAAGGGTTTGATGATCAGAGATCACTTGGTAAGCATGGGAATGGTTTGTAGGGTCACCAACCTTGTGTTTTGAAGCCTTGGGTTTTGGGAACATCTAGAGGAGTCATTGTCTTGTTTGTTGAAGGTTGATTGGGTTAGTGGGTGGAAGGTTGCTATTACTTTTTGTACTTGCCTATGAAATTTTTTGGACCACCTTCCTCAAAGACAATAGTCCCTCTGAGGTAGTATTGGTGTCTGGTTAGTTAGTCTATGAAATTTTTTCAACCATCCTTTCAATCTATTTCTAAATGGACAGACCCCTTTCCTTTAATGATTAAGCTCCACAGGTTTCTACCCCTATGGTTTTTTGGGTCCCCCAAATAAAATAATAAAAGATGGGCCCTACTTAGAAGAGCCCTAAAATGTATTGGAGTTTGTTTCTTTCTTAAGAATCCAGTTAAAGAGGCTAATTGGGTCCCTCCCTATCCAACATTCCTTCACCATTTTCCAGACACCCACAACATCTTCGAACCATTTATACTCTTCCAGAACTTGAAAAAAAAGAGTCCACTTTCATTAGTGTTCTCTTTTGGGCTATCCCTAGTGCTGGCATCTGTACTGTTCTTTTGGAGGTTTGGTTGAGTAAGTGAAATATTCAGAAGTTTTTAATGGCTCCTTGTCTTTTTTTCATCTCTTGTATTAGTGCAAGAGCACCTTGGCATAATTAGGCCTCTATGAAGCAATATGTTGAAATTTGATTCAATATTATTGTTCCTACTTTGTAAATAATGTTATTAGAGTCATGTTTCATATATTTGAGGTCATGTTGAGGTGATTTGGTGTCTATTAAGTCCAAAAGTGCAAAAATGAAAACAATGTAAAAAGTTGTCAACTTAATAAAAAAGCCAATATTAAGAGATGAAGAGTCATTAGGGTCGGTTAGAGGTAGTTAGAAGGCTAAAATTCAGTTTTTTTTCCTTTAAAAAGGCTCTTGTATCTTTTATAACTTCTAGGGTGGTTGAATAAAGAATAAGTTCAAGGAAAATCTCTGATTTTTAATCATTTTTCTTCAGAAATCTGTCATTTCCAGGCATTGTACAGAATTGTACAGCCTTGAAGGCATGGTAGAATGGTTGGATGTGGTAATAATCTCAATCACCTTCCTATTACATCAAATTTCATGCATTTTAGTTAAGATTTGTGTGAGTTATTGTGGATTTACTTCATACTGCTAAAACCCTTAGTTAGGGTAAGCAAATACATAAATAATTATGTTTCTCCTTTATTAATTGGTGGAATATTCTAGTTTCTTGTGAGATTATCCTAATATTAATGTTATTTCATGTTTTAGTGGATTTAGGGAAAAATAATAAAGATAAGATGCGAGGGAATGAAGTTTCTTGACTGGAAAATTGTGTACAGTCTGTGAATAGAGTAATTATGAAGGTTAAGCCCCTAGGGTTTTGTGAAAATACTTTCTAAAGGGACTTTGATGCTTTGAAGAGAATATACCAGTCAAACTAAACATGTCCCAAGCACTGGACGAGTGTACTTTGGTTAGGAGTTAGTAAAGCAACAAACCCTTATGCAAATTAGGCCTAATTAGGCCTAAATCTGTCCGAGACAACAATATTTGAAGCTTGTGTTGTAAAATTTTTGATACCTATTTTGAATATGTTTTAGATCTACAAGGAGGGAATTGAAAAGTGTGGATAGACTTGTGTAATAGTGCTTATATTGTGAATGAAGCCCTAAAAAATAGGTTGGCAGACCTACAAGCGTTGCAAATAGGGTATGAAGGAAACAGTGATAGTAAGAACTTTAAGGGCTTTTGATGATTAAGTGTGAGTTCTTGGTTGTTTTGGTTAAGAGATTACCAAGGTATAATTTGATTTCATTTGATATAAGGTTTGGTGTAAGCATGAAGTTAAAAAGTCCATTTCTTTGACTGATCTGTCTAATAATAGCCCTATTTTGGAGACTAAAGTGAAAGTACAATACATGATTTTGTTAAATTGTCAAGAATAAAGGATGGGAGAAGGTTTACATTTGTTTGAAGTGAAATGGAATGGAAATTGTTTGGTCTATATTAGCCTGAATATTGTTTTGGGTAAGATTACTTTATGTTGAGTTGAAATTATGAAGTTTAGGAGAGTCATAAAGAGAGTTAATGGTAAAATGAAAGGGCAGACTGGGTAATTGTGTGTTTTGATCAAGATGAGGTTGACTAAGGTGTTTGAAGGTCTGAAAATGGTTTGGAACTCTAAAGAAAAAGTTGGGTGTTTGTGTTGAGTTTTGTGAAGGGAAATATAGTTGAATAAGTGTGTCAAAAGAAAGGAAGTTCAAGATTGTTTGTGACTTGTCAAATGAGATTTTGTGAGTTTGTTTCCTTCCTCTAACTCTGCATCACGTACTTCTATATGTTCTCTTATGGACATGCACTAGGCATTTTTCATTGCACTCACGAACCATGTATTATTTTCAGTCCCTTTGATCATTTGTGGACCTCAATATGTAAATTTATTTCATCGAAGTTTAGAAGTTTGAACCCTAGTGAACTTTGTGTGCTGTTATGTGATGAGAATTCCTTTCAATCTTATAGTAGAAAAAATATGCTAAGAAAAATACAAAAACTGTAGTTTCCATGCCAAAAATGGCCACCCAACTTATTGAACATCTCAAAGCTTGGCTGTTCAAACTAACCAGACACCAGTACTAGGTAGTACTTGGGTTTGTCAATGGGACATTGGCTCGAATTGGCCAAAATATAGCATGCAACACCTTGATGGGAACAAACAGAGTCTAAATCACTGTACTTGCAACAAGAGTTCTAAATGTGGGGGAAAAATCACTTACAGTCATTGTCCCTTGGTCGATTTTCCCTTTCTGAGTGCCCTCACCTCTCGCTTTGGATTTCCTCCTGCTAAATGGTTCCTAGTCTTCCTCCTTGACTCAATGGCCTTGCAACACTCATCCAGTGAAGTCTCACAACTATCCACTTAGGGGCTGGATGCAATGGTTCTTGGTGCAACTCTCCAGTTAGGGTCTCGGTGCAGTATGCTATGTCATGCTCCTGCGCATGTGGGGCCAAAATTCAAAATATATAGTTTATATATATGCTTTGTCAACATATAGTTTATATACAAAATATATATGCTATGTCAACATATAGTTTATTTTATTTTCTACAAAATATAATTTTTGTATGGTGGCTTGCTGAGCTTATATAGTTGGTTTTCTCTTTCTTTATAATTTTTTATGATTTATTTCCTATGACATGATTGAATATTATCTACACTCCTAGTGATTGTTAAAAAGGCTTATGATATGTGATGTTTAATCATGATGGATGTCTAAGAATCAGTGATTGAAATACTACTTGACTAAAGATTGAGCTATCTAATATTTTGTCATTTAAACATCATGGAAAAAATGCTTGCAATCAATGTCTTATTAATGTAGCCTACAAGGTTTCTTTTCCTAGTTTTTTTTGGTCCTATTCTTGGTATGAATTATTTTTTTACATTTGTCTATTACAGTAATGGGGAGCATATCTAGTGAATCTACTCTTTCAGTCTCTTTGATTCTTATCCTTGTGCATAACGAGTTTTCTTCTATCCTATGATTCATTGATTGTTGGTTTAAAACACTCATTACAACTAACATGTATATGAATTATGATGTGGGTGTGAGAAGGGATTGTTGAATATGAAGGAATGGTTTAGGAAAGTACTCCTTAATCCAAATGAGTCATTTTCTTGTCATGGAATTTGTTAAGATACTTTAAAATTAATATATTTAATCTAGTTAATATTGACCCATCTAAAGCATGCCAAAGGAACTTCAGAGATATGCTATGACATAAAGAAGATTGTTAAGGTGATGTCAAGTCTTGATCCATTAGGGTAGGAAACATAGATGCATTGGTACAAAAGGTTCCATTCAAGTTGGAGGAAATGGATAATTACCTAAGGGCCTAATGTGAGATTGGACCAAGTTTATATTATGATATGAATAGCTTGGGAAAAGGGATGATGAAATGGTTAAGTATGGGAAATTGTAGAGATAAATATAACACCAAGGGAAGAACACTAGAACTAATTTTAGCACTATGGATTAATCCAAGACTCAAAATTCCACTAAGAGGCATCCCTTACCTATTAAATTAATTCCATAGGTGGGTTTATCCTCCAATATAGTGCCATTGGTTAGCTTATCATGTGAACTTCCGCTATAAGTAGGATTACCATACACTTCCATAACATGCATGTGTGGTTTCAAAAGGTTTATACATTCTTGTGAATTTGAAAGAAAGGCATGTTTTAACTTTTCCAATAGGTGTTAGGGGTTAATTTGACTTGGTTTTAGCATTAGAGTGACAAACCTTGTGGTTTAGGTTCCATAAACAAAATATACTCATTTTTTTAGCTTCCTATTATCATCTTTATATTCAATGAGCTTTTTAAAGATCATCTAAATATTCATTGCTAATGAAAATGCACAAACTGATGTGTAATAGATCCAAGGTGAGGCTCAGAGAGCCTCATCTTTTGAAACCATTAACCAAAGAAATGCTAAGAACAATATATGAAAGAGATGAAGAATAAGGCAACTTGTATTATTAGGAAGGACGAGATGCCTTTATATAGCATGACCTCATGTTTGAGTCTCAAAACCCTCCCATATTGTCAATGCATGCGTCTAGGCTAACCATGTCAAGTTTCACTCCATACAAGCACAAATTGAAAAAAATTCAATGTTGGCCCCATTCACATGTCACTATGTGGGGTCAACATGAGGAAACACTAATTTTTTGGGAATGAAATAACCAAAGATATGATCAAATGATATCTAATCATAAATAGTCATAGAGTAATTAGGATTTGATCATATGGAAATTTCTAGGAGAGCTACATTAGTTGTAACATCATGAATTAACAACATTAAAAAGTACATCATGAATTAATTATGTAATGGCATAAAAATTAAAAAAATCATGAATTAATTATGTAACCATATAAGTCAAATATAATTCTATCAAGAAATCAATATCAAATAGATAATATAATCACATAACTCATACATTTCAATGTCATTGATCTTCTTCTTCATCCAACTCTTTGTATGTATCATCCAATCCAAATTCAACATTGTAAGGATTGGTCATATCATCATCATCATCATTGATATCAGTTTCAATAATGTCATCATCCACATGGATATCATCTTCATGAAAATTAACTCCTACATCATCATAATCTAGTTCCTCTTCTTTGACATCTTCATCAGGAACATCATCAACTAACTGTTGATCCTAATCATCATCTACATAATCTTCTAGTTCTTCGGTATCTTCTTCTTCCACCACATTATACTTTACCGGCCTTCCTCTTGGATCATGTCTAACAACAAATGACCAACCCAGTTTACCTGGAACCTCTTAGTAAAATAGCTGCTCACATTGGCTTGGAAGAACATAGGGCTCATTTCCAGCTCACTTGATCGACCTTGTATTAACCATGGTAAATCCATTATCATGTTCAATAATAGTTATCTCAGGACCATTTTCATTCAATTGTAGCATGTACCATTGGACGACGAATATAACTAATTTGAAGGACTTAAAGTCACACTCAAGTATATCATCCAAAATCCCATAGTATTGATTTTCTGAGACTTTTGGATGTATGTCCCTTCTAGATGAAACATTAGTCACCTAAAATACTGCAGTTATCCTAGAATCACAAGTTTTCTTTATGTCATACAACTTTTTGATTCAAAATTTATGACCATTGCACCACATAGCCTTGTGGTGTTTCACCTGCAATATGTCAAACATGTAAAAATTATTGCATCGTCAGTTGATAAACATATTTATTCTTGGTCGAATGTATGCAAAGAAAAAAAAACTTAACATATATATACATCAATATAATTGAAAATAATTAAATATTATGGGTGATTAATATATTTATATGTACCTTTTTATCTCTTAAACCATATGCTAAATCAATTTCCCTTGGTGTAACATTGGAATCTCCATTACGATGAGCTTCTTTAACCAATGAAGCCACACCTTCCCATGTTAATGCATGACCAGATTGTTGACATCGTTCAATCCATACCATCATCCAATCAATATTGTTTGCGACGTACAGATGTAGTGCATCCCACTCTTGACCAATTGTATCAAAAAAAAATGAAATTCACAAACAATGTATAATTAGTTAATTGTCATGGTATACAACCTTAATTTATAATTGATGTACCTGAAAACCTAACATCCCACTACCAATGATCTTATTATCTTTCATTGTTGGATGAATTCAAATCAAAGGAGTATGCACAAAGAATGAATTATGACCCTGAAGGGTACATACACTCTTGTAAGAAAAAGAAAAACCTTAGTGGATACACCCATGTTCCTATACCAGGGGAAGATGTGTTTAAGAACAAAGAAGACAAAGAAGCAGGGGAGGTTATAGAAAATTTCATGAAGGAGTTAGAGCAAAAAAAGAAAAGGTTGCAAGAAATGGATGATTCATCTAAAGAAGAATTTGTGGGAGAAAATGAAGCACAATCACAACAGAGAATAGTCTCTCAGATGATGAATGATGAATATGAAGAACTACCTGACAGGGACTTACAAGTAAGCAAGGAATTGCATGTAGATGAAGATGATAGGCTTACAGCCTATGAATCTTTTATTTCTGATAATGAGTTTGTTACTTGAAGCTGGTGTAATAGTATTTCCTGGTTGGGACCTCAGTGCCTCTTTAATTTTTGATAGTTTTTGCATAACAAGGAAGGAGAATACAAGTTAAACATAGAGGGTGTGAAGGAAATTTATATAGGGTCAGGATTCAATCCTAATGAAAATTCAATGTTGATATGGGAAATATACCCACCTCACAAAAGGCCAAAGATCATTGATATCAAAAAATCCTTTGGACACATGATGACCCTTAAAGTTGGGGAAACTGACCCTATGGCTTCAGCAGACATGGGCATAAGCATTGCCAAGTTCAACAAGGAACAAAAAATACAATTGATGAAAGAAAGAAATTATTACAAAATGAAAAGTGAAAAATAAGATTTGTAAATTACTACCATGAAAGATGCTAGAATGAGGATCACCTCTGGAACTAATACAGAGTTGCAGAGTGAATATGAGTAGTTGCAAGAAGAACATCAACAGCTAGTAGAAAAGATGAAGGACCTTCAGTTTGACACTATGGCAATGATGTTGCACAAGAGATTTACAGACCTAAAGATATGCCTTGATGATTTTTGGCATGTTCACAAAAAGAACTATGAAGCCATTCTTCAGCATGGGAGAGTGAAAAATAGATTGGGTACTAAGAGACATGATATGCAACTACATGAGGGATCCAACACCAATTCCATCTTGGCCATTGACACAATCATGAGAAAGCATGACAAATATGATGAAGACTTACACTCAGAAAACATAGGGTTTGCTGATATTGTGAAGTTGGGATTACCCAAATTATGTGATAAGAATGGGTTTCTGAAGGAACGAGATGATTGGATGGATGAATGCAATAGGATACTTTAGGAAGCATTGGATACAGTCAAAGTAGAAGGGATATTGTTGGATGGAGCATGCAAACATATGGAATTGATGATAAAAATTGAATATGAAGCCCAAAATGTAGTGCATGATGTGGATACCCATACCTTGGAGGAGTATAAAAAACATCTCTTAGCGGCTAAGTCAATGTTAGGAGAATATTAAATTGTTTTATAAGTTTAATTAAGATCAGCAGTTTAATTATTTTCCAAAAGACAATCCAAAGAGACACCTTTCTTGGTTGTAATATTTGATCATCAACACTTTTTAAGATTTTAATACTTTTCAACAGTAAAAGACTTATTTTCTGGAGTAATACAATACTAGTACTTTTCTATTTGTGTGTGGAAGATTCTTTCATTTGGACTAGTTCTTTGTTGTTTCTTTTCAAGAAATTGAAGCCAATGTAAAATGTATTCTAATTAATCTCCATGACCATCTTATAATTACCTCTCACTTTCCTCAATCTACCTTTCCCCATCGTACTCCCTTCAAATTAATGGAGTTGGGATCCTAGCCCACATGGATATTTGCCGCAACTTAGAAGATATCACACGTACTATGGTCCGTATACCATATCCCTCCACCGAACCCTCGTGATGTGCTTCCTTTGTTCAACCAAAGCCTTCAAAATTTCAGTTCCTTTTCAACCATCCATTATCAATCTTGTGTGTACAAGTCCACACAATTCAATCTCCTCAACTTGGTGTATGAGGTAGTGTTCTGTGCATTGAAAATGTCAAGGTAATGACACTTTTGCATTTCACACATTAGACGAGGAATTTTTCTCCTCCAATAATTTATATCTTCTTTATGGATTTCTTTAGATGACAACCATCTACAAGTGATTCAAGGCACAAATATATTAATGATATTTAAAAAAAATATACAATATATTACATAACAAGTAAAACAAATGGAAAATATAAGATCTATACAATGAATTGAACAATTATCGCTACTTACCTCATGTATTTTCCAAGATCATATATAAATTGCTTGACATTGTTGTCAAAGTTGTCTGGGAGAGATAGAGGTAGAACGTACTACAACAATTATAAAATGATCTTTTCATTATTTTTCCAAAACTAGTAAACATAATACGAAAAGTATATGCAATATACAAATATATATAAAATATACAGAATAATTACCTTAATGAAGGTATGCCAATCATGCATTTTCATCCCTGACCAAATTCACCTTTCTTTGTTATGATATTGTTTATGTTTTGCAGAAAATCCAGTGGGAAATCGAATTTTCATATGACTTCTTTTATAGCATTGCTTTGTTGCTCCGTTAATAACCAAGGAAGGGCGCTTATATTAATTTGGTCTCCATCGCTATTTAATTGAATGACATTTTTCATTGCATGATTGGCTTCTTGAATGTCACTACAAATTTTGACAATTTTTTCTTTGTCATGCCCTCCATCTAATATTTTTCATAACGTTTCTGTTGTATTATTTTCGATATGCATTGTATCAAACAAATGCACAATTTGTAGTTGCTCATAGTAGGGCAACCTACTAAATTGTCTGGGATAACTTTTCAGTCCCTGTGGAAGCTGACCATTAATGCCTTGATGACCTTCATGAAGCATATAAGTTAAACAAATTAACGACAATCATTGTCAATTACAACATGAGTAAAGAAAACACAAAATAAAAATAAAAATTCCAAACATATCATATATGATAGATAAACAATTTGATTTGATTATATTCCAACTTCCATAGGCAAGGTGTCATTCTTCATGGTTTTGATGTAGTCTCTTCTTTCCCATTGAAAAGATGTTTTTCAGTAGTTCAATACTTATTATTTTTGTGGAGGAAGTGCCTATACTCATCAAACACCTGCTTTCCTAAACTTGTTGAATGATGATATTTCATCTTTGGACCACAAACTAGACATGCAAATTTTCCTTTTGTTTGAAGACCTGCAAGATCATATGTAATTGGATTAAATATGTCAATTTTTATAATTATATATAATGAATAGATTATTTAAAAAACATGTGTGATATCTACTTCATAAAATTAAATATTGTTAAAGTGCAGTTGAACATTATAACATACCAAAAAAATGTGTTAGCCCTGGGGAATCATGAATTGTCCATACAAGCATTGCATGGAATTGAAAATGTCTTTGTCCTATTGGTCTAGAGACATCATACATAGTGACGCCATTCCATAACTTTAGTAACTCGTTGATAAGAGGCTCGATATATACATTCATATCTTTAACTTGGTACTTATCTAGTTGAATGAACATAAACATTACATAATTATTATAACCATTTTACTGCAATATATATAAATTAATATACATGACTATTAAATGAAAAAAATATAAGTCATTATGCAACAAATAAGACAAATGAGATGCTACTACGTTAAAGAAAATTGATGTAAATAAATACCTGGAACAATCATTGCCAACATTATGTGCTCCCTCTTTATTGACATCCATGGAGGAATGTTATTGTTGATAACAAAAACAGCCACACCAAGTAAATAGATCTCAACTCTCCAAATGGATTGACATGTTCACTACCAATGAAAGCCTGAGATTACGGGTTCTTTAAAGTGTGGCCATTTTTCCTCCATTTCCCTAAATGCAGAACCATCCACAGCATTCAAAGAATGTCATCTCCACTTCTATTCCATGCATGGTAATCCATAAATTGTGCTAAGCTTTCACACCTAAATAATGTTGCATACGTGGAATAATGGGAATATAATGAAGAACCTTGCGAGACACCTTTTTTCTTAGTTGATCTATTTGATATCTACTGATATGACATTCTAGGAATTTGTTGCAAATTCATGTTGTTTATGATATATAATATGATCATTAGGACATGCATCTATTGCTTGATACTCCATTCTAATATCTTTCATAATGGAAGATAAATCTCGGTATGAGCGAGGTAAAATATTTGATGGTGGTAACAAAAATTCACCTATCAATCTACAACAAAAAAATAATTTTTTAATATAAAGAATATTAATGGTACATATTTCATCCTTTATTTACTAGTGATGAACTAACAACAAAAAAAGATGAAAAAATATGACATATATGACATACCTTAACATCCGTAAGATTGCTATGTTGGATAAACCATTCATAACCTTCAAGTTCACCAACAACAATACAACATAGAGAAGAGTTGTTTGGGAGCCTACATAAAGGGGCTTGTATTCCTTCTCAAGTATAGGTAAATCATGAACATCATCAAAGTCATCTCAATCATCATGATCAACTGCGCCACTAAATGTGTCATGGATCAATGTATTTGTATCATCATCTTCAACTGTGTTTTCTAGCGCATGATCATCTTCTTCCATAGGATCATTAACTTCATCTTTGATATTCATAGCTCCATATTCCTCCGCTTGCAAAACCACATTCTCTGGGCCGTGATAATCCATATCATGTGCCCTAGGGTGCCCCACCTTTATAATAATGATCGACACAAATAAACCATGATCATGATCAAGTGATTTTTTATATATATAAAAAAGTTAAAATGATATAAACATTTACAAATTCAATCAATATAAAGACATATAATGAACAACTTACTAATGGACGATAATCATGCCCCCCTTCAATGTGACCATGCTACCTACAATGTTTCTCAGCTGTTGTGATTAAAAGTCTTCTCATCTTTAAGCCCTTGCAATTATTGCAAGGACAATAACAATTCCCATCACCCTTTCTTTTCAATCTAGCCCACAATCTAGCAAGTGTCTCTTCATTTTGTTCTGCACTAATATTATCTAACATGATTTTTCTTTACCAAGTTTGAATATTTAGATCTTGAAAAAATATCAAACTCACACTCCAATAATTTTTAATCATAGACATGTAACAAAATCTAATAATTTTGATATTTTGCACCAAAAAAATTTGGCCTATAACCTCCACAAACTCTCACAAGTATAGCAAATTCGCAACTATAGAAAATTCACAAGTATAGTGAAACACTGTCGCAAGTATAGATATATTGTTAAACTCACTTTTATTTATTAAAAAACATTTGTCAGAACCTCGACGAACGCTAACCATATACCCGCTAGCCCACAAATTAAGGAGGCTAACCATATGTCGGCCCAAAACTTGATGGAAGGGGATGGTCGAATTTAAGTGTATGTCGAAATAGCGACGAAAATCACGAAGTGTCACAATTTCAATGAACGTCGGGCATAAATTTAGAAAAAAATTGAAAATTTCACATTAAATACACAAGTACCCAATGATACATCTAATTATACATCTTTTGTCAGAAAGTTTCGTCGTATTTTGTAGTCAAATGAGTTAGTGTAATAGAAGAGAAAATATTCATTAATGACCTACATAGGGAAATCTATGATGAGTGTAAGGCTACCATTCGTACAAATAGTGGTCTTTCTCTTTCCCCTCTGAGATCTATTTCTTTGTCGATCCTTATGGGACCTACAACTATTTCTACAATATTTATTGTGATACCAGAATCAAACTTATTAAGAGTGAGACTAGGCATTCCTTGGCTAGTTTCCATGAATGTTGTTGCTTCTATTATCCATAAGTATTTGAAGTTTCCTCATGAGGGAACTTTTCCACTTTTGTTATCCACAAGTGTCTGAAGTTTCCTCATGAGGGAATTGTGTAGAGTATCTAGGGCACTAGATGTAAGCCACTAGTGTCACGTGGGGGATTTTATCTTGATAATTTTTTTCTTGCTCCCATGGGACCCATGCTACGATGTGGTGATTTATTATACAAAGAATATTATAGCTTGTAGTGTAGAAAATTGTATACCTTAACAATTTTACATTATGTTTTTTCCCCCTAATTTATTGAACTTAATGAAGCTTCTAATTTTCCAAATTATGCTTTCCAAAGCCTAATTTTTACCATTCTTTGAAGTAGGACAAGCATTGAACAAATGAATCCAATCATTTAATTATCCTTGACTTTGAGTGTCCTAGAAATTTGGGTGAAGACCCATTCGCCCATGGGCGACTGGGTCCCCCTTCTTAGCCAATAACCAAATTCAAATATGATGTTGTTGGTATTTTAACATCCAAAATTCAAATATGAAGTGTTGGATTTTGGAATCTAATTTTTAGGAAATTGGATAAACACCTATAAATACCTAGTTATTTTACCATTTGAAATATAAGCAACATGATCTAGCATTCAAGAGAAAATACTATTGTCAAGTGCAAATCAAGAGCAACATATCAAAGCATTATTACAACAATTCAAGATCCAACATCATGTCAAGGTTTATGTGTGTTCATGTTGTCATTATTTTGTGAAGGCCAACATATTTTTGTAGGTCTCTAAAGAATTCAAGAATTCAAGCAAGAAAGATCCAAATCCTTCAAGAGATGTGTATGACTCCAGTCCTTCAAGGCAACCATTGAAGGGTGGTGAGTTGCAACATATTGTTCATTCATCATTTCTTGCAAGTTTCCATTATCATTTATCATTGACATTTTTCCATTGTGGAAGTGGGAATGCTTACACATGGTTTGATTGAGGAAAGACCCTATATGGAACACCATCTTCCCTCTTTGTGAATATTTAGGTTACAAGTTTGAAGAGGATTGAAGAGAGTTTAAAGGTCCATTTTGTATTGTTGCATTATTTCCATCAACCTTGTCAAGATAGAAAAAATCACCTATAGAATTTATTGATGACATTTCAACAAGTTTACAACTAAAAATTAGAAGCTCAAATCCAACACCAAAGGATTGTAAAAATAGTTTTAGGACCCCCCATCAAAGACCCATCCACCCTTGGGTGACTGAGTCCCTTTGCACATGCTAAATCTAACTTTTGGTGACAGGTACACATCAGTTTGTACTTTCTAGATCCACTTGCAAATAATTGTTTATGTCTGTTTGTCTTAAAAAATTATATTTATCATATTAGGTCATATAGTCTAATTAGGGAAATCATTCCAAATAATTTCAAATTAATTCCTAAGACTCAAAATGATCAGATCCAGGCCAGATTGACTATCTTGGAGGTTGAAAGTCAATCTATACACCTTGTTGATTTGAATCCTAATGAAATCCTAGAAATGATGGTCCATTAACCCTATGTTTTGGGAATTAAACTTAAGGTCACCACTTTTTATGTTTCATTTTGGTGAACCTAATATTTGACATCATAACTTTACGTTTTGGTATTCTTTCAAACCCTAGATCTAGGTTTTGCATCATTGTGTTTTGTATTTCTCATTTAGGGTTGCATATTGCATCATAAAAACTTATAAAAATCCAAAAATGTTGCATAAATATTACATCATAGCTTGCATTATAGTATGTTTTATTCATTTAGATTAGATTTCCATTTCAAAATTGTAGATAAAAAAGTGCCATTTTTTCCAAAATTGTCATATATTTATATTTCCTTTGCATTAAAAAATTCTGGAAAAACAATCACTGTCAAACTTGTTTGTAGATAAGAACAGTAACTTTAAATAACAACTTAAAAATTTAACTTTTTAGTTTTTAGAACCCTGATCAATGACTCAGTTGTCATTGGGCAACCCTATCCTTGTACAAGTGTTTTAGCAAAATTTTTCAAGGTGGGTTTTCTTTGTCCGCTCAATTTCACCGTACTTGCATATCCTTGTTTTGGAATCAATAACTACATGTTTTTAGGCATTTTACATTTAGTTTAATTAGTGGAAGAAAGTGCATTGTTTAAGGTCAAAATTTACATTCAAAATCATCGTTTTCAGGTCTCTACATATTGTAATCAGTAAATTATTACATTCCAATTCTAAAAAGTGCAGGGATTTTTTTAGTGGTGAAGCTTTGCCAATTAGCGAATAGTACATATAGGCCAAGTCAAAATTGGAAAATAAATCACAACCAAGAGGGTGGGAAAATTGCCTAGATTTTATGAATTATTAGTCCAATGCATTTTCATTCACCATCAATTTATTTTATGAGGCATATGTAAGTAATATTTTTTCCATAACAAACTATGCATTTCAAATAGACCGATTAATATTTTCGCCTGGAATCTCGGAAGCATGTATTAAATCACCTACATATTTGCCAATACTATTAAAACAATATTGTGTATCAAGACAAGTTTCACCAACATCATTAAATGCTGACTACATGTGACTTCCCATTTTGCCAATTAAAATTTACAAATAATTGCTTATGAGGCCCATTTCACCAATAACATTATTTTGACATCCATCATGTAGTGTTGACATCAATGACAACTCATTAATGAAAACCTTCTTCATTCTTTCAATAATCTCCCCCTTTGTCATTGATGGCAACATGTGCCAAAAATTCTCTCCAATTATCTCTTCCCCTTTGACATCAAGGGAAAAGGGTGATCCCCCTCAAAAAAATATACAAACTGAACTGAATATACTAGCTCCCCCTTAACCAAAACTCCTAATACATCTGCATATTTACAAAATAATCTATAAAATTGAAAACAAAAAGATGCATAAAGGTATAAATGTTCAACCCGAATATGTTGACCCTTCAAGCTTTTGAAGAATAGCTTGCCAAGTACATTTACCTTCTTCCTAGTTCTTCTTCGCTACTACAAGCATCCTATGTAGAGACTCAAGCTCCATCAAAGTGTCTTCTCCTTCTTCCATAGTATCGGGGGTTAGATTTAGCTTTGAAATTTTATCAATACTAGCAAGGGCACTTGAGATAGGTATGTTCTTTGTTTTTACCAATTCCCTTAGCTTCCCAAGCTGCTTGATAATATCTTCCTTCTAGCTCTACAAGGTCAATAATCTATCATGCAAGTCTACAATAGCAATCTAGGTCTTATCATCTCTATCCAGTATTGGATCATAGGCACTTGATGCATTAGCTATCTAGGATTCAATGGAATCCATTTCATCTTTTATTCCTTATGTGTCATCCAACCACTTCATGCAATACAAGAATAGTGTTTTTGCCTCTTCCTCACAGGCTTGTAAATCCTTCCAACATTCTTCAACTTTCATATGTGCAGATGCACATTTCTATATAATTTCCATCAACTTCTTCTCTACAAGCCTCATTTTAACCTCTATTTCCACTTGTCCCTTCAATCTAGAGGCATATTTCTTAAATGAATCAATAAGTAATTGAAATTTTACACATAAGAAAAAGATGTATCAACATTAGTTCTCGGTGTGATCTCCTGCAATGTCTTGATAGCTTCATCCATCAGTTCACCACTCCTTTGGTGAGTCATTTATTTTCTAGATGATGCATGAAACACATCACCTAGCTGCAACTTATGAATGTGAGATATCTTATTTAGATCAACACTGCCCTGCTGCATAGGAAACTACAATAATTGAGAAGAGACAACTAGTTGGAACCTATTCTTTTAGACAATAGACCTTTCAGAGGATTATTGAAGGAGGATTCACCAGAGGGCTTAGGTAACTCCTCAGACTTCTCTGCTTCTTCATTATTTCTAGTATCAAGATCTTCTTCTTCTTTGCCTTTTCTTCTTCTTCATCAGAGGTAATGTTTTTATCCTTGTCTTCATATTTCTGTTCATTTCCTTCGTCCTTATCCTTCTCTCATTGATTACCCTCTTTATTCTTATCTTCTTCACCTTCCTTCTCATCATCATTCCCTCTTTCCTGATTCTCGTCATTCTCATGCCTTTGCTCATTGACTGTATCATGCTTTTCACCTTCACCGGTGCCTTGTTTTGTATCTATCGGAGGGACAAATGTCTCTGAGTTTCCTTGATTTTTAGTAACTTGGGTCATTGGAGGAATATGAGTGTAATCCTTTATGGTTTCCTCTTTTTCCAGAGCTTCTCCTTTAGCAACATCCTCATCTTTACCATTTCCTTGCATTGGTTCATCTATATTTAGAGGAGTATTGTCTAGATTTTCCTGTGTAGTAACTCTAGTATTTTCATTTACCAGATTTTGTTCTTTGTTGGTAGAGGCAATGGGAATCATTCCATACTTATATGATATTTCAATTATCTTTTCCTCTATTTTTTTCTGCATTTTCTCAAACCGATCTTGTTCTCTTCCAATAAGAATTGTGACCCTTTTTTTTGTTCTAAATTATTTGCCGAAGACTTCGGCGAATGTGGCCTTATGAGCATCAGATAGGGAGAATCCAATTTTTTCCACAACATCCGATCTAAGCTTATCTTCCTTTTCTATGACCTCTTTTCTCCTCTCCATTAAGATGTTCCACACATCATTTGGAACCTTCTTCTTGATGTTTACCATGTCTGCTTCAATAATTACAATGTATTTGATGATTGCCTTTATTATGGTGGCTCTGTCCACCTCGTTTGCATTGTTGTACAAGGCACCTATTTCTCCCAACATATAAAGATGAAAAATACCTTTGAACAATGCTTCTAACTTCATTGGACTGTGTGGTCTCTCCAAAGTTGTCTTTTTCTTCTTCTTTTTCTTCAATTCAACTGTGTTCGATTTATTTTTCTTCTTTTCCTTCATCCGCTTATGCATATGTATCCCAAAGGATTCCTTTTCTTTCTCAATCTCTTCTTCATCTGAGGTATCAACAATATCTATTCTCTATTTCTTTGTACCCTTTCTTCTCAGAATCAATGGAGGACCTTCATCCTCTTCCTCTTCTTCAAATAACAGACTCATGTTCTTTTCTCTTACAACTTTCTCTTTTCTTCTTGTTAATGTGGTGGTAGTAGGGATCACTGAAGTAGTTTTATTTCTCTTTTCAAGCCTTGTGGCTGCCTTCACCTGAGGTTCCTCTGTTATCAGAGCACAATCTCCGTTCTCTTGGTTCTGCTTGTGGTAGAAATTGATCCAAAGGGTTGTTGAATACTAAGGGAGTGGTGGAAGCAGTTCTTCTAGATCTTCTAGGTCCAATGGAACCACTTGTTGTGCTTGCTTCTCCCTTTGCATTTTCTCTAGTCTTTTGGATTTGTTCTTATGTGAATCCCTTGTCCTTGAAATAGTCATCCATCATATTTCTCACTTTCTTCTTTATTTCAGGATTTTTTAGCTCCATATGTACTTCCATGGATTTATCCTCATATCTTCCATGCCTTTCTCATGTAGAGTCCTTAGGAATTTTCAATAATATGTCAACATAACCATTTACTTCATTTTCATTAGTCTCATATCCAAGTGGTAGAATTTGGGAAAAACTAGGTTTTGTAGCCTCAATAATGCATTCATTTTTTTTGTTACCATAAATGTGATATATTTCTCATATTTTTCCACCATTGACTTAGGAATCCTCTCCCTTTCATGCATTCTCTTGTAGAATACTAAAAAGAATGTAGTAAGTCCTTCATCTCGAGCTTTCATATAACCATTATCATGTAGATATTCCAAAATTTAATGGGACACTGGTCTGCTTTTATCCCATATGACATTTCTTCTTCTCGAAAGATCCCTTAGAAAGTAAAAAAAATAAAATACCAAAGAACCAAACTTGAAGGGAAATTTCTTCTCTTTAGTTTGCTTCAATTTTTCAAAGAGTTGTTTCCTGAGAAACTCACAAAAATCATAGTCCTTTCCCCTTTCCAGCATTTCATAGGCTACATGAATTGTTGGAGCGGACACAAAATTCTCTTTGTCGGTGTAGTATTGGTGTAGTCTATGTTGTATCCTATGACCACTGTTGCATATCTTATTGCAGGATTCTAGATAGTGTTCACAATAAGATCCCTTTAATCAAATGTAGCTCTAGTTAACTCCATTACATCCTTGTTCTTCACAAATTTCAATATCGGTACAGGTCCGGTGACACAAAGTCCAGTAACTTCCCTTATGACTTCCTTAGATACTAGACCAGGGATGCTAGTCCATATGAATTTGTCACACACTCTTCTTAATTCCATCCTCACGTACTTAGTTTCAATATAGTGAATGAAGCATGGAAACCATTATCAGATGTCTAGTTTCTTCTTTACTAGGTTTTCATATTTTGGTTTCATTTTGTAATCATCTTCAATCAATTAATCTATCCATAGGTTTATAAATCTTGTGTGGTTATACTCTTCAATTTCCCCATGGATGTATGCCATACTATCTTTAGTAGGTAAAACCCTATATGGAATACTCGAAAAAGCTCTGAATGGGTCATTCTCAAAAACTTTCATGGGGAATTTCTTGAATTTTGGTCCATGTTTCTCACTCACATTCACTACTATAGAAGTATCCATCTCTATTGAATTCAATTGCTTTGAAAAAAAACTCTAATTCAGCTTTAGACAATGATAAATACCTTTTTCTCACTCAATTGGAATTAGGGTTTGGATGCTCTGCTTCACAAATCACCTTTGAACTCTTGAATTTTCTTCAATTCATTCTACTCGCTTCAAATGCATAAAAGTGAATGAAATTGATTTAGTGTAGGTACATATAATGCTTCGATTCTTCCCTAATTCACATTCAATGTGCCAAACAATAAAGCCAGTAAAACCCTTCTTTGTGCAATAATAAACCCTAAATTACTTCACAAATTTCCACATTTACATATTTTCTTTTGGAGTATTCTCCAAAAGAACACTGTTGTCCATCTCCATCACATATCTTCGTGACAAGCCATGGCACCTCATATTGGAAAGGGGGTTAATTGATTATCTGTTATTGCTCCCCCTAAGCCAATGCCTAGGTTCAACTCTCAGAGGAATTATCTATACTAGAGGGTGGTACAGATTCATTTTTAGTCTCTGATTCTTCCTTGTTCTCAATCTCCTCTTTCTTTCTCTAGATCTTTTCTATTTCCTTCTTTACTTCTGATAGATCAATATTTTTAACATGGTCATTTCTCTCTATTAGATTATCCTTCCTTGTATTTTTGCTTCTACAAAATTTATCAATATGTCTAGGTCTATTGCAATTGTGACATAAAACATTATTTTGAACAACATTCCTTTCATTCATTGTGGATCTGCATTGATTAGCTTTGTGTCCAAATTCATAGCATGTATAGCAGTAACCATTGAAAGGTTGAATCATTCTTTCATTGCTATATGCATTCATCATTTGACTTCTACATTCATTTTCTCTATGTCTAATCTTCTTGCATGTAAAGCATTGACCATAAAGGATGAAAAATTTGGATTTATTCTGCTGGGTATGTGCAGGATCATCATGGAAAAAACATGCCCTTAAGTGGCAAAAAAATCAGAAAAATCAGAGTTAGACAACTTGACGTAAAAATTTGAATAAGTTATCTATATTATTTTAAAAATATGTAAGAATAGAATCTGTAGAAAATTGAATTTAGTTTCTAAACTACTAGGTTTTTTTTTTTTTTGTAAATAGTCTATTTGGTGAAAATTTGAAATTTCAATGCAGTGGTACTCAAATTTCAAGGAAAAAATAAGAAATAGGTGTCTATCTGACCACCCGAACCATAATAAAATGATAATATTTTTATAATATTTTGGATATAAGTAGAGGACTCATGCCCGATGTGATGCATATTTTTTTATAATTTTTTTCCAAATAAATAATTATGAATTTTTATTACAAATTTTTAAAAATATAAAAACTTGTATGTCTAACCACCTTAACTTGGTCAAAAATTCATGAAATTCAATTTTCCTTTTTTAATCCTATAGTATGGAGCATAGAATGTGACACATGTTTTGTATTCAAAAAATGTGATACCATTTGAAAGCTATAGATGTTTTTCAATCAGCCTATCAATAAGGACTTTTATCATAATTTGAATAGAAAATGAATAATAATTAATTATTAAATTCAAAATAAAGAATAATTTATATCGATGGAAAGCTGAGAATCTCCTTTAAAAACCCTTTTCGTTTCATCAATTTTGGGTAAAAAAATAGTCATCAGCCACATACCCATCATATTGCCACTTTTTGGCCCATCATGATCCTGCACATACCCTGCTTCTACATTACATTTCTCTATGTCCAAATTTATTGCAAGAATAACAAATACCATTGAAAGATGGGTACCTTTGAGCATTTGGTTGTCTGATCGGGGGTCTTCTAGCATTATTTCTTAGATTCTAGAACTTTCCATTGTTCTTTTCTTCAATCTTCTTTGGTTCATTAGTCTCCTTTGCATTAGGTGTTTGATCTGCTTTTGAGATTTCTCCTTTTTCATGTCCCAAAACACCTTTGTATTTAGATTGTTTCTGACCTATAATTAACTCATCAAGCATTGTAGAACTTGTCTTGAATTTTTCTTCATGACTCCTTGATTTCTCTAGATCTGATCTCAAATTTACCACTTCCTGTTCAAGCCTTGTGAATTCATCAATTTTTCTTTTTACCATTGCATTCAAACATTCCTCAATTCTTTTCTTTTCTTCCACTTGTACTTTCGTTCTGATGATGTTCTCATTTGCTTGTTTCAATTGTTCATTAACCTCCTTATGCCTTTCTCTGAACTTCTTGATTTGTTCTCTTAATTTTTTGATACAGTCATTTGCTTGTTAATATTTTCCTTTAGATTTTTATTTTCATATTCAATTTTTTCAAGATCTTCAAGAGCTACTTTGAGTTCTCCATTTTTTTCAAACATGCAATCTTCTTTTGTGTATCCAATAACATGAATCACTTTCAGAGAATTAGGAAACTTTCTATCAACCATGTGTTCAATCTCCAAGATCTTCACAAAGCGATCAAGCTTCTTCCTAGGAACCAAGCTTTGATACCAATTGTTGAACACTTGCAATAATGAGGGGGGGTGAATCAATTTTCTATTAAACCAACCAATCATTAACCATCCAATTACCAAAGCGTACTTAACTACAATAATGAATGTAAGCATGGAACACCCTTAACATACATAACACATGAACACCAAGATTTTTATGTGGAAAACCCAAACACGGAAAAACCACGATGAGGATTAGCTCATAATATATTATAATTGATTATAAGATATTACAAAAGGGCTCACTGCCAGGTGGACTCACTGTCTAAGTGAACTCACTATTCATAGAGAAAAGAAAGATATAAAGAAGTGGCTTCACAACCAATATTTGAACTGATACAATATGCATCTAACATATGTTGGATTTAGTTCCTTTAGAGCTCAAAATATTAACTTAATACACTTTATCCAACTCAGATTACAAATATTTTCTCCAATCTACATTCACACACCTCTTCTCAACATTCACAACTTATTCGCTCAACTCTACAAAATTTTGCATCACTGATTCTATTTGGATCATGTACACATTAAAAATTGATATCCACAAACTGAAAACAACCTTGTATATATACCAAAATCCATTGCAAACATCAATTAGGTCAACCTAATTAGATGTAGCCTTAAAACATACCAAAAGTTCCTTTTTGGTGCCCAATCCAACTCAAAATTCCTTTCGTACCCAAAAAAATGCAATAAAGGTTGAAATGGACCTATAATAGCTCCTTAAATTCACATCACATATTTAATCTTGACAACTCTTTACATACATTATGTTGTCCAGTCATAACTTCTAAATGAAAAATACTTGAACTGATCATCACCGTAGGACATGTGGACCTTAAAATGTCATGCCAACTAGAAAACACAATGCATTGACACCTGTTAACATCCTCCCAAAACCACAAGGTCTAACTAAAATCCACAGAGGAGTGCATACTAGTTAGGTCATAGCCAATACACAAAAAATTGTGTAAACCTTATATGTCGATCTTCTGTTACTTGCAAATTTTGAACCACTCAACCAAATTAGTTGAAATTATGAATTAAGATACTAATAATGTCCATGAACAACATATTAGAATCACAAAAGTAAATTTGTAAGGGAAAATGAATGCAGACCAAAATATGAAAGGGCTTTGTGTACTGAAACTGTCAGTGTAGACACTTAGCAAAAATAATTGACTATTCCTGTGTGAGGATCAAACCCTCTTGCAAAATAATTCTTCTACAATCATCCTTCATACTATTTTGGCATCCATCATGTAGTGTTGACATCAATGAAAACTCATTAATGACAAACTTCTTCATTCTTTCAAAAAAGTATACCAATAGCATCACATAGAAGATGTAAACAACATCATGTAGTACCATCGAACATCCAAAATGATATGTAAAACATGTAAATAAATAACTTGTAAGAACAAACCTCACCATAAGTCTCCATAGCTCTCCCATGTTCTCCACGCCCAAAAAAGGAAAGAGATAAATGAACCTCCATGTTATCACCCAAGAACATAAGTGAAAAAAAATGACCACAAGATAGTGATCACAATAGCTCCAACCAAACCTCAAAACCAATGTAATGTGAAATCAAACATCTAGGAAGATAACTAAGAACAAAGAGAGAAACACTACACATTATACACTTGTAGAAATTCCTTCTACATACACCTCTAAATTCCAGCTGTGTTAAGTATGATCTCCTCCACAACACCCCAAAAGAAAAGCCATAAAAACACCCAACCATTCAATCACCAAGATCAAACATAACATATATATCATGTAACTAACATGGATGTAAGCCTCTCAAAACCAAAGAAGATCAAAATAAATATAACCATTCGGAAAGAAGGAAATCAACCCAATACATCTCCTAAAATGAACATCAATGAATGTACTGACAATTTATAAGGAGATAAACATGCCAACACTCCTCAAATGAACCCTCTAGAACCAAATATCCATAGCTCAAGATCCATATGTATGAGAAGATAAAGAATAAACATAATGCACTTGAAAGAAATAAAGGGAAATACCTCTCAAGTAAGCCATCAAGTAGACCAAGAGTGGGGAATGAGAATTCTCTTCCAAGATATCCAAGTCATCATGAATCATCCAAGAACACTCTCCTCATAGGTCCATGTTGAACTCACATCCAACTAAGGTGTAGGCTCCTTAGACTTCCTGCTAAAATCTCATCAAGAATAACCATCTTAACAACATGTATCTAACCACAAGAGAACTCTAAACCTCACCCAAGTCTCCATGTATCCATAAGCAACTGTAACTGATCGATACATGCCAAACTCCAAATACAACATAGCACCATCATGAAGTAATGAAGAAAATGATCATGCACTCATTACAAATAGAACGACACAATATTAATGTGAAATCTCCAATCATGAATCAGGAACATAAACACGACAACATGATCTAGCCATCTCCTCCTAGGAGATCACATGCAACAAAGCATACATCCCGATCTCAAGGGAGCTCATATTGTGCCAAAACTCTAAGCTAGCATCAAGAGGAAACCATGACATCATATCAAAAAACTCTAAACCAAGAATCAATATCTACAATCATTTGAAGATAACCACCTCTTGTTAATGAAACCCAAGATGTCAAAGAACCTAATGGAGCTTCCAAAAAATTTTGTAATCTCTGAGTATCCCAGTGATTTGGTCTACACATTAAACCCTTATCCTCATGGTTTGGACAAGGTTTTGTCTTTGAAAACCCTCGGTCATTCTAATTTCACATTGACTTGCCCTGTTGGTCTCTCATTCTTTAAGTCATCACTCGATCCATCATGTGCGTTTGGCCATCGACCCCTAATTTGGTTTAGAGCGCTGGTCACCCAGTTGAGCGTCAACTTTAATTGTTTCCTAAAGTTGGGTTTTAAATTTTTCTCAAATGACTTAAGCTTAAGTCATTCATCCATGAGGGTCAAATCACCATTGGCCTAGTAATGGCCCCTTATTTAATGCTAACCTTTCCGTGTGTGCAGGTTTAGAGATTTGAGACCGTGGAAAAGGATCCTAGCCATACCCCACCAGACCGCAGATGTTAAATGCCAGCTGGTTGTGTAGTGTGAGGAAAACGAGATGAAGATGTGTGTCCTTATACGAACGTGGGGCTCAGTCTCCACTGTCTGGCTCACTGCCCATGGTTATGAACCAACGAAAAATATTAAGTGTTGGGAAAAATCTGTCATTCCTCGCTGGATTACAAGGAAAAAGTGAATTCTCGTTAAAGGCTGCGAGAGCAACGAGATCCCAACATGTAGATTAATCCACCAAGTTCGTGAGATGGGCACAACTCGCCGACAAAGGAGTTGTCATATGATTTGGATCAATGCTATTGGTTAGAGACAAATGAATGAAGCACTGTTGGAATTCAAACCCAGTTAGCCCAAAGTCAACTGTTTGATCTACCATCTCATCAAGAGATCAACGGTTGACATTCAAAATTAATGAACAGGCATGTGATAGCCATTTCATTATGCAAACAGTGGGCATTAATGATCTGCTCTTTACAAGTGCAATCAAATGGATCTCCGTGCGTGTGGAGACTTAATTGTTGGCAATCATGAAGTATGATATGAAAATTTCCCTACACTTGGGAAATAAATGGTGACAATACGCATGCCAATGAATTGCCCAATTTGCGCATGTGTTTTCATTGAGCATTGATGATTGCTATCATCACATCGTTCAATAAATATAGGTTGAGAGTTGCTATTTTCACCATCACAATTAGCCATCGAGTTATTTGAGTTTGTGCAAAAAGTAGAGGTTACTAGTGCAAATTCTTCAAGTTTTAGGATGAATAAGTTTGGTGCTTCATTTGTTCTAGTGTGGAGGTCTCCTTGACTCAATTTGTAGAGGTCCCGTGGTGAAGACCTGAAGAATACACAGGACACTCATAAGGATATCCATGGTGAGAAATTTGTACCTATCGTTACCAGATGTAGCCACCAACTGAAGGGTCAAGCTGCGAGCTCAGAGGTAATGGGAGAAAAAGAAAACGAATCTATTGGGTCCTCTAGCAGAATTCAGAGGAAAATTCGATATGGTCATGATTCTTTTAGATGGCAGAACTCACCCATTGATGTCACGAATAGCTCGTCTGAAAGTGAAATAGAGACGGTTTCTGGCTATCAGCAATATCTTGTGACTCTGGGTCGGGTTCCATCCCATGGAGCGGAGGTATTTTCCATCTCACCTTTAGCTGTCAAGACGCCTAGTGGGCGAGATGGTGTTGTGCTGAAATGAGACAAAGACAAAGAGGGAGTTGAGGTTTCTTCTCCATCTCTCGCGACGAAGCGAAGTGGGGTCATGTACTATGGATTGTGTATTGGTGGTGGTAAGTCTTAAGGTTGCTGAAAAGGTGGTGTGTGGAATGGAAAATTTTGTGTTGTTTGATAATTTCTGTGGTGGTTGCTTTTTCTTTGCGTGCATGGCTGGTATTTTTAAGGTGCTTGATGCTGACTGTGCACTCTCGCGGCAATATGAACATTGAGTTTGTTTCTTACCTGGTGGCTGAGGGAAATTTTGGCAACACTTTATCTTTCCCTTTTGGTGTCTATTGCAATTGTGGTTTCCCCATTTCAACGTGCTACTGCAAAATCAACATGTGGGGAATTTTGAAATGTAGTTAAAATTTTAAGTGAAATGAAATTTTGTAATGAGATATGCATTTCTAGTTGGACGCTTGTTTGCTCACTTACATTATAAAAGGGAATTTAGGGGCTCATTTGCAGTGGGTTCTAGTCTTTTGAGTCTTTAGGTCCAATATACAAAAAGGGTAGAAATTAGAGAGAATACCAGTAAATGGATTGGTCGAATTGTCTTGGTCTTTGAACTGTGCATATGTAAATCTTAAATAGTTTTATAGAAATTATTGATATCAAAACAAATTTCCTGCGTAATTCATATACTCTTCTTTGTAAATCGTCTTGCAAATTTTGAATGCAATATCAAGCATATTCTGTTCATCTTCAAATGCTTCGTTTGAATGCATTTCTTTATTTATGCTTTGGTTCAAAGAATCAATTAAATGCTTAAATGAGGCCATGAATTTGTGAGGATTTATAGAGGATTTGGTAAGAAGTGATGCTTTATGCACAGTGAGTTTTCATAATGCAAGGCCTTATGAAAATAGTCTAGAATCATCATATTTAAAGAATTTCTATATAATTGATTGTAAGATGCATGACTCCATCCCCCAATTGATGAAGACACTAGTCTATTTGTCATGGTATTTGTCACTTGAATGAAGACCATAGACTCAGGGTTAGAATACAAATTTCCTAAAATTTACTTACTATGAGGCATGTGTGTGAAAATATTCCATTGTTCCTGGTAAATGGATAGTTATTTGCTTGAAGATCAACCAACCTTTGAGTGAATTATGCTATTTACCCCTCATAGGAACTGATCTATGATTTGCTATGTCACTCATTGAGATAGTCAAATAAAATGTTAAAAGGAACACCCTCCTAGGTCCCATAGAGCCTAAAGTGTAGAATATTTTAGTCTTCAACTAAAACTTGTCAGTTGGCCATTCATTTTAAGGGTCTTGAATATAGGAGTTGGTTACTCTTTAAAGATCCATTAGGTGTACTGCGAAAAACACCAACAAAATGTCAACTTTGCTGAGGATATTATCATTCTCCAAACACAAATACAAAATGTAGAGTCAAATGGTGAAGTAAATATGAATGTCTTGTTCAGATATTGACAAATTCTTGAACTTGGTAGACAATTTGAGTGCAACAAATATTGAAGGATCCGAACGTGACTCTACTGTGGAAGATAGCCTAGAACATGTACTATTTGTAAAGAAACTTCATCTCAATTGAAGTTCAATCCTCTGAAAGGAGGTGGTGACTCTAACTCAAAGAGCTTGATAAAGCGTACATCAATTGGTCAAATCTATAGTTTTAAAGATAAAGGATAGTCAGCCGTTGCAAATTACCAGGTACTTTCATAGAATTTGAAGAAATTTGAGCATCTTATGGATAAATCAAGGTAAATTTCCCATGCTTGAGATGTAAATGATTCCCTAATAGGTGAATTAGCACTATATGAGGGAATATTAGTAATGATTTAGCATGCTTTCATGTATAAGTTAAAATTTATGCATTATGATAAAAGAAGCATGTTAAATTGTTAGATCTTAAGCAACATTTATAAGGAATACACGTGCTAGAGGCTTAGGATCATATTTGTATAAAGGAATTGAGGTAATATTGTATAATTGCATAACATATTCTAAATTCCTTTTCAAGAATTAACGATAAGTTATCAATTTATGCCATCTAGTGTAAATATGGAAAATAACATACATAGTGAACAGTCCTTGTCCCACTAAGGTAGTTTCAGTACTGATAGGTACAGGCCCATAATATTTGACAATATTTGTGGCTATCCAAATATTGTACCACCTAAGACTAGGGACAAAATACCAAAGTTTAGTGGTGAAAAGTTAGAATCAACAAATAAGCATGTGCAAGAATTTGTTGATGTGATGGGTGATTACGAGATAGATTTTGAAGATGTGGTTATGAAGCTATTTGTTCAATCCCTGAAAGGAGATGCAAGAGACTGGTTCTCTTTTTTTCCAATATCTTTTGTACATTGTTGGAGTGAACTCAAGGCATTTTTCATGGAACAGTTCGGTGAAAGGATAAATCCAAGTGTTGCAAGGAAGAATTTCATGGAGATTTCTAGGGATAAGGGATAGTTAATCCCTACTTTCAACCTTAGATTTGCAAAGGTCATAAGGGAAATCCCCGAACACATGAGGCCAAATGATGCAAAATGTTTGGTTGTATATTTGGGAGCATTTGATAGTAAGATGAGCTTCTTATTAAGGGATAAAGAGCCTGCTACCTTACAACAAGCCTACCAAGAGGTTGTGAATATTGAGAACAATTTGAAATACTCAATCATGAGGGGACCTATGATAGCTAGCATGGGTAGCTCAAATAGAATTCAGACTATTGAGCTAAACCAATCAGGAAGTAAAAAAAATTTCATGAGAAGGAGCCCATAGATGTCACATCTACATTGCTTCCCCAGGATGTAGAACATGAGAAAGCATCAACTTCATATCAACCAAGGTCAGGAAAGGCTGACTTAATTTTCTCTATTAGAAAGTTGTATGACATGAAAATACATGTAAATGAGTCACCATATGAATTGTTTTCAAGATTCTTGGATGTTTTGATGGAGATACCCAAGAGTTTTAGGCCTAATGATTTAATGTGCATTGATTTATTTAGTGAAGCTTACAAATCAGGATTAAGCAAACTGCTTGAGAATTTGAAGCCTTAGAGTCTTGATCAAATAGTGGATTGGATAAACACTATGGAAGATATTAAGCATAGTTATATGCCACTAGTTGTTTCCCAAAATGGGGGCAATAATTGCCACAGTGAGGAAAATCAAAGGCTAAGACTGACAGATTGGGGAGAAGTATCAGAGTCTGAACAATTGACTGTTGAATGTTGTCATTTCACAAGCAACTTAGAATCAGATTCATGTAGTAGTAATGAGGATGAAGAGACAGAGTGTGAGGACAAGGAAATAATACCTAATTATCTTCCTCAGGATGTCATAGGTTGTGAGCAAACACAAGAGGTACATGGTGAAACCTCACAAACTGATTTAGCTAGGAATAATGATGCACCAATTAGTGATGGGAATGCACTTGGTCTCAATTATATGGCACAAATGAGGAATCAAAGGGATGAGGTTGAGCTTGGTCAATCTTCTATTGAGTATGATTCTTCTTATGAAATGGAGATGTAATCCCTTGCTTCTAGTAGGGGGTATGTTAATATCCTTGAGGGGGTGTGTTTCCTAGGCAGTGAGAAATTCTCTTCATGTGAAGAATTCTCTTCATGTGGATCAATTGTTATGAGTGCAAATGATGAATAGGATATTGAAAGTGTTTCTCTCTATTCTTCAAGTGATTAAACTAATTTTGAATGCATTGATGATTAGAATCATTGGGATCTTGATAATGAGTAAGATGAGGTACATGTGACCATCATGAAGGTATGGAAAAATCCTTTATTTGATGAACTTGCATTGGATAGTGAGGTCATAAATGATGATTCCTATTGGTGTAGAAGCAATCCTCTTTTTGAAGAAAGCCTTGATGAGTACTTAGCAATTACTACTAGTGCACATGCTATGGATGGCACAAGTAAGAGCCAAGTTGATACTGGGGTAGGTGACTTTTCTTTTGAAGATATCAACCCTGACCTAATAGTTTCCCAACTGAATGGAAGATGTGATGACACAAGCACTGATAAATTGGTTTACCAACATGTGATTGAACAAATTGTACATGATAAGAATCAAGAGAATGACTCAGACTTGCTGAAATCTAAATGTGACAACTTTGAATGTAGTATTGCTATCAAAGGGGATGCAGATGATTATGTTGATTTCCCTATGGTAACTGGCCATGTGCTTGAAAAGATGGTTGAAGTGTCAACCACTCATGTTCTATATGATGGCATTTTCCTTTACATTAAAGGAAGTTCACCCTTGGGTGACCAAAAGGTGAATAAGGATGAATGCATGAATCCTCAGGCAACGCCATTTTATGTTGAGGAGAAGGAATTATTTGATGATTCTGCAGAATATGTTAATATTGCAGGATTATTTGACCCATGTGAAGAAAATTTCAAAGGTGTGGACAACCAGAGGAATGATGTTAGTCAGTATGAAGTTGCATTACAATTTTTTGTAGATGTTCCCTGCCTTATGGACCTTATTATGGAACTTCTTTCATCCTATGAGGATAACACTTTTGGCAAGCAGATTGAAGGTATGTTTGATTTTGGGTTTCTTTTCCCTGATCTTGTAAAATATTGGCCAAGGACGAGCCAAAGTTTTTATGAGGTTTTCAAATTTGATGAACAAATGGGATGTGATCCTACACTTCATGACTGTGTGGAGTATGAGGATTTTGTTTTCTCATTTCAATTTGATGAGCCTATGGTGGAGAAGGTTGATGAATGGGGAAGTATTGCATTAATAAATTGCTTCAATCATGATCATGTTAATTGTAAGGAATTGCACAATGTCCATGTGGACCCACTGCCAGTAGAAAAAGATAAAGTCTTTCACAGAGGAAAGAATTGCCCCTAAAATTTGGGGGCTAGGGGCCTCCAGTTTATGGATCGAAGCCAAGTGTTTAAAAATGGCTTCTCATGGAAATGAATTACAATGTATATTCTGTGAATATTGTGCATAGGTTGGTTTGGTGTGTTTGGTTTCTGTTGTGTCTACTTGCCTTATCTGGGCAAGCTCTTGGGTTTCAGTCTTCTACCCTAGTTTGCTTCAACCTAAGATATGGATTCTCGCTATACCCACTAGGGGTATATGTCCCCAAGCATGAGCCATTGATGGAGATTCCAAAAAAATTTGTAATCCCTGAGCATCCCATGGATTTGGTCTGCACATTAAACCCTTATCCTCATGGTTTGGACAAGGTTTTATCTTTGAAAACCCTCGCTCATTCTAATTTCACATTGACTTGCCCTGTCGATCGCCCGTTCTTTAAGTCATCACTTGAGCCATCATGTACATTTGGACACCAACCCCTTTGGTTTAGAGCATCAATCACCTAGTTGGGCATCAATTTTAATTGTTTCCTAAAGTTGGGTTTTAAATTTTTCCCAAATGACTTAAGATTAAGTCATTCATCTATGAGGATCAAATCTCCATCAGCCTAACAATGGCCCCTTGTTTAAGGCTAACCTTTCCATGTGTGCCGGTTTAGAGATTCAAGATCGTGGGAAAGGATCCTAGCCGTACCTCGCTAGATCCTAAATGTTAAATTCTGGTTGGTTATGTAGTGTGAGGACATCGAGATGAGGAAATGTGTCCTTATACAGACGTGGGGCCCGGTCTCCAGTTTCTGGCTCACTACCCATGGTTCTGAACTGACGACAAAGATTAAGTGTCAGGAAAAATGTCTGCCATTTCTTGTTGGCTCGCAAGGAAAAAGTGAATGCTTGTTAAAGGTTGCGAGAGCAGCAAGATCCTGACACGTGGATTAATCCACCAAGTTCGTGAGATTGGCACAACTTACCGATGGAGGAGTTGTCATATGATTTGGATCGCTGCTATTGGTCGAGGACAAATGAATGAAGCATTGTTGGAATTCAAACCCAGTCAGCCCAAAGTCAACCATTTGATCTACCATCTCATCAAGAGATCAACGGTTGACATTCAAAATTTATGAATA